>VDFB02270651.1:178219747-178301986 GCA_007258455.2 Sequoia sempervirens | reverse complement strand
TAAATCGTCCATCTCTTCATTCTCACTCTCTAAAGAGAATTCTTCTTCTTCCTCTTTGACTTGTATATTTGGTGTATCTTGTTTGTTAGGTTGTGGCTCCTCTAGCTTGCTTCCTTCCTCCCTTTTCTCTTCTTCTTCTTGATTTGATTCTACTTTGTCTTCGAGAAGGAATAATTCCTGCTTTTGGTTACTAACATTTTTGTCTTATGGTAATACTTTCTTCCCTACTTCATGTGCTTTCCTCCTCCATACTTTGGTTGTCTTGCCTACTTCTTTTTTATCTTTATGATGATGTATCCTTTGCTTCTAGCTTCTAGGATTTCCAACTTGTGTGTTTATTTCCTTTCTTGCTATAGATTCCTTTTTTCCTCCAAACTTCAGGCCTCCTTGGTTGTGCTTTGCAATTTTCTATATTATGATTCCACCTTCTGCATTTCTTGCAATATAAATTTTGGTTTTCTATTTCCACTTCTTGTAGCCAAACTCCTACTTTGGTTTTCAATTTGATTTTCTTAGGAATTTATTTTATTGCTGCTAATTTTAGCCTTGCATTAAGATATGAATTTTCCTTTAGAATCCCATTGTCTATCTCAATTAGAGTTCCCAATGTTCTTCTAGTTTTTTTCTAACATTCTTTAGACCAATATTCTATTGGTAGATTATAAAGTTGTACACATTTTGATTCATTGTATATTGTGAGAATCTTTGGATTAAAATTTGCTTCCCACCTTTACATATATACTAGGCAATTTTTGAATTCCCCTACTCCTTTTTCTAGTATGTAATTTTTTTCTTCTTCCTTGAGAAAAATGATTATGAAGAAGCACTTAGGCAAGAACCTCAAACCATGATTTTGATCTATTTTTTCCCTTGCCCATTTTTTGATTGATTCCCTTCTCTTCCTATGGCCAATTATTTTGCAAATTATGGCCACCTTTTGTAAGAATTTTGAGTCTTCTTCTATTTCATCTCCTACATCAATTTCTATTAGATCTTGTTGGATCTCCATGTATCTTATCATTTTCTTCCTTTTCTCTAGTTTTTCTTGGAATTTATGTTCTTGATTTGCATATTTCTTGCTGTTAGGAATTCATCTTCTCAAGTTCTTTAGGGGGATTCTATTTTTATCTTCCTCCTAGGTTACTATATTTCTTTTTTTGCTTTCTTGTTTTCTTGTCTTTGTGTTAGATTCTTCCTTAATTTCTAAGTTTTGTTGGTTGTCTTTGGTTTTTTCTATTTGTTTCCTCTTTTTTGAGTTTATCTCCAAGTTGTTATGCTAGGTGATATAATGTGGGACTCTGAAATCGATCCTTGGCCCATCTCTTTCTGTTATGTACCTCCCTCTTGATTACGTGTTAAAATATTTTTCATTTCATGCCCTACTTCTGAGTATGGTTCTAGCTTTCTCTCGCATTGTGACATATTTTTATTTTTTCGTCCATGCTTTTCATTATATTTTTTCCTTGTCAAACTTGCATATGCTTCTTTTGAAATATTTTTTTGAATTCGTATTCGCTTTCGCATTTGTGGTTCACATTCACTAGCGGAGCTTTTTTAGAAGGTTCTTTTATAATTTGTTTTTTTGTTTTTTGCTAATGTTCATAGATAAATTTTTACTAATTTTAAAGTGGATGAATCCTAAAAATATTGTGTGCTCCACCTATATTCGAGAAAAATAATAACTATTTTTTTTGGAATGTGTATAGGATGGTATATAAAATATAAAAATATATTTTGTTTCAAAATTGGATGAAAATTTTAAAATATGTTAAAAAGGTAATACATGTATTTTTGGCAAAACCAAAGATAATTCTATAAGTAATTAAAGATCATTTAATTGTAATAGATATTTGTCTTTATAAATTTATGTTCTATTGTTATGTATTGGTTGTCATGAATTATAATATTTTTCTTCACCATTTTATAAATCTATTAGAACACATCTACAACTAATTATAAGTTTTATATAAACTAATAAATTTTTCTTGACCCATTATAAAAAAATCTCAATTTTATTGGAACATCTTATGACTATGTTTTAAATTACTTTTGGAATAATTTTATCACTAGTTATCAATAAAAAAATGTTTTATCTATATTAAGAATAAATCAATAAAATTGAGTTTCAAATGTTAAGGAGTTGTAATCCAAAATGAACAAAGTACAAAGCACTAGGGATGAATACAAGAATTTTTTTTGTTAATAAAGTAAAAAGGAAGAAACAATCTTATAGATATCAATTAATGAGCTTACGTAAATAATTTTTGGAGTGTCACCAAGGAATAATTTTATATAGTTATGCCTAATGACAATATAAATAATCAACCATCCCTTCATGATTTGTCAAAGTCATAGTGAGGAATCATTAGAAGTTGTTTTAAATCATCTAGTGTAGTTAGAAGTATAGGGAAGAAGCTTAGTTAATATAGTCTAGGTTTTCTCTCATAGGGACATAGTTAAGCTTGAAAAGGTATTTCAAGCTTTCTTGAAGCTTCATGTGCCCTTGAAGGATGATTAGAAAGAATTATAGGTAGTCATGTAAAATTTATCATTGTTTTCGTGCAATCAATCATTGTTCTAATTTTAATTTTTTTACTATAGTCATATGTTTCCCAATGGATATGTTTTTCTAGGTTCCCTTTCTTTTGTATCAATAGAAAATCCCATTGGAGTTACCACAAGTTGAATATTTTATATTTCGCCTTAATTTTTGTGTTCTGGATGTATAAGCATATAGAATTTTTCTAAAAAGCTTAGGTTCAGTTATTTTGATATTTGATAAGTTTTTCCAAGGTAGGGGACAATGATAGTAAAGTGGTGTTGATGATCATCATTTATGATTCTAAATCATACCCTCCTAGAGGTGTTAATATGTGTTAGAGCAAATGAACTTCCATGGGTAGTGAGAATCATCTAATGATATGATAAATTAGATCACTTGATTAAAGTTAACAATGTATAATAAAGATCTTTACTATTTCAAGATCCTATAGTATTCAAGCCTTCACATCATATTAGAGTATTGTAAATTCTTAGGATAGTGAGGCCTATTTGATGATCACTAATATAAATTTGATCACGTTACCCTCAAGGGTTCTTACTCTTGAAGAAAGTTGTAAATCAAGAGCTTTAAGAATGGTTACACATTGGTAAGTCAACATAAGTCCTAGTTTCTATTGTCATATTGTGATTATACAACACGTGAATGTGAGGTTATTATTGGATGGAAACATATTTATTAGAAACATGAAGTTTATCAAGTACAAGTATGCATGTATGTTACGATTGTTTGATTAGAGATGAGGTGGATGATCATGTAGCTATTGATGTTTTGAGATTATATAAATGAAAGTGTCAAGCTAAAGCTACAAGGGCCATTTGATTAACCAAAAGAATAACTAAGGATTTTAAAGGAGAGAAGCAATGGCAAGTATTCAATGAAACAAATTAGTGCACCAATATTTCTATAATTCAAGGGAGTAATTAAGGTTTTACTCAATGTTTAGTATGCAACATACAATTACACATGTAAATTTACACTCCACTATACACTTAATGAAGGGAATCTTATGCATCGATTGGAGATGTTAATACAAATCACCCAAATCTAGTTAGCTACCCAAAATTGAGTAGCAATCTTACATGATCATGGGACATTATTTCTTATTCTATTTTTACCTTTCTATTAGAAATAAATGTTATAATTAAGAGCTTCCTATTTGATTTTTAGAAGATTTAGTATTACAAGATTGTGATTTGTAGAAACCCTAGTTTGTAAGTTATATTTCTCAATACTTCTCCATTTGTTAAGGCTAAAATCAAACCTTGGCTTAGTCAAAAGCATGTGGCGTTTTGTAGTTTGTAGATATTTATGGATTTTAAATATTAATATATGAATTTTGGAGAATTTTTCTAACCTATTTATGTTATTATTTATGGATGACCATTTACCTTCTACATTACTATTAATATGCCCAATTTCTCTTCTATTGATTATATTAGATCTAGTGTTTCGTCATATCTCACCAATACAAAATATTAATATTGATCTATAGGAGTTAATGGTGAACTCCCAATAGCTTGCAATCATCTCTTAACCATAATATCTTCCACAAGAGATAAATGACAAGAATATCTTGCTATGATTAAGGATGCAAGATTACAAGATTGAGTATGTAAAATGTATAAGATGTCTTGCTTATAAATGCAAGGTTTTGAGATAGGATTATACAAGATCATGACATGTGTCTTAATTGTGTACAATGAGACAACTACCTCAACATTATTGAATGAATTAGGACACAAGTATTAAATTCCATAATAAGATAAGATATATCACATGACACCTAATATTTCTAAAAATATTCCTAGGACCTAAGTAAAATTAGCATGTAAGTAGGACCTATAAGTGAACTAGATAGGTAAAACACCTATTTACACCAATAGGTCACCCCTTAAGTGTAACTTAGGTATCTATGTACAAATGCAATCTCTCACAAATGAAGAAAATGACAAAATCCAAATTTGAGAAAAAAATATCTCTACAAGACTAAAACAGATACAATCAAATTCCCCTCCATAAAAAGAAAAGAAGAGAGACTATGCAACCCCCCTACACCCCTCAATGAGATAACATGCTACAAAGAAACATTGGAAGCACACTTGTGGAGTAACACTAGAGCCTTAATCAAGCAACAAAGGATAAGATGAGTTTGATGCTAGAAACACTAGAAACTCTTCATTGTTGGAGCAACTCTACAATCACGATAAAGCAACAGAAACAAAGATTGATTGTTTTGATGCCAAGGAACACTGAAAAACTCTTGATATGGAGAAACCTTGAAATATTATTGAACTAATAAGAGATAGAATATTGTTCTAGAACTAAAATGAAGTGCATGGATCAAAACAACACCTTCCCAAGTAACAAGATGTCTAAGTGATCAACCAAACTGTGAATACACACAAATCTAAATAAAAGATATTTGAGGCTAAACCTAAAAAAGTGCATGGATGGCATGATAGACCTCCTTAATACCTTTCAAATGCCACAAGAATCACGAAAATCAAGGATCATGGAAAAAAGTTATGAGCTTGGGAGCCAAAAATCCAAAATTGACTTCAAACAACAAATACAAGCACCAAACAACAGAATTTGGAAAAAAAACCTTCACCACTATAAAATACATAGAGCCAACTTTTCAACAATATCTATTTACAAAATTAACATGACCATCCTATTTTATAGATTAGTATTTATTTTTTTATTATTTATCTCTTTCTATTTTCTCTATAAGGTAAAATCAATGGAAATATGATGAAAACCTACAAGGAACTAGCCTTGGAAGCTCGAATGTTGTTATGTGGTTCAATCCCACACATACAAAGCTTCTCATTGATGTACTCTTTGCATGGTGTGGGTATGGGGTGCATCTACTAACCCCATAGGTAACTACAATTTAGTCTAGACAAACATTAGTGTGCTACAAATAAATCTAGTTTATTTAAAATGAGTTAATTCATTATGCCCATTTATTTGAAATGAATCCATATAATTTGGAACACAATCCAAAATACAACCTAGATTTTTTAATTTTTTTTCTTCAAGACCAATTTATTTGAAATTAGTCTACAATATTTGAAATATCTTGAATCTATTTAGAATATGACGAATTTATTTGAAATATGTCTAGCTCATTGTCTACAACTTTTATTTTTAATCAATTTTATTTGAAAAATCATTTCGGTTCCATTTAATTTGGAATAGAGCTTATTTATGTAAAATATAGCTTAATGTTCTTAGAATGAAATCCAAATTATTCTTGATAAAATTTGGAGATTTTACTTAAAACAAGTTCATATTACTTAAAATAGTATATCTAATCAAAGTATGATTTAATCAAATGCAAAGTTGGATCCAAACCCTAGAATATGAAATAAGAGGGAAAAATCAGATTTATAAATGTAACTTTCGAGATTTAAACAAGGGTGGGTAGTGTAGAGAAAAGCAAAGTCACACTATGAACCACAAACCCCAGGGGAAAATGATAAATATAAAAGAAAAATAAAACCCTATTCAAACTAGTGATAAAAAAAATCAATTAAAAAATTTAGATTTCAAATTTTAATGAATGAAAAACAAATCATAAGATCAAACCTTAGAAAATATAAGAAAGTAAGTTCACCACCAATATAAACCCTTTTACATGATTTTAAACTAAATAAATCAAACCAAACACTAATTATAATTAATCTAGATTTACATCAATTGTAAATTGCTAAATAAAAATAAATGATTGAAGAATAATGTTACTATGGTAAGAGTATGATCATCTAGGTGCAAAAAGAAAATTAAAGCTTGTATTCTACTTAATGTTTGGGAATCTATACATTTGCAAAAATATTCGTGGATGGAATTTGAGCACCTCTAGATCAGATGCAATCTCTATGGAAGTAATCTAATACGTGCAAATTTTTTGTCCTTTTTTCAGAAACCAATGATTGCTAGAAAAATTTGATGCATATTGTTCCTCTTTGTTCCTTATCCTATTTTAGAACTTAATGATATCACATTTTCACAATCCATAATTGTTGATAAATATTGTTTCTAGATTCAATTGTGTTGGAGTTTTTACATCAATGTTTCCGGTCACACTCCATGTTCTTTATCCTATTTAAGATTTCAGAATATCATTATTATGTGTTACAATATTCAGCTTAGACTATTAATACATTCTATGCTTCAGCATCCATGGCACAGAAAAATGTCAAAGCTCAAAAGTAAAGATTATGGTTATTTATTGTAAAACCCCTTTCACAAAGACAATGAAATACTCTAGCTATCATTCTTTATTTCTATAGCTATGACAGCTGGTGCGACTATGCCTGATCTTGAAGTACTTTGGCATCACAGCTGCTGTTTGAGGAAGCCAAGAACAAGCTTATTCACCTCCTCAGGGAATTGCTCTTGAACAAAATGGCTCCCTTCTGGGAAAAACTTGATCTCCAGATTGGGCACTTGAGATTTCAGGAAATCACTGTTGATATAATCCTCCATCCCTGGAAATTTAAGTGCATAATCTTTGGTACCCATTACTAGAAGTGCTGGAACTTTAATAGTATAATCTGTTAACTCAGCCAATTTACCCCAACTGCTGTATTGCAAATTAACATCCAAAGTGCAGAGCATTTAAGTTGTATGATAGAATAACCTTACTGAAACAAAAAACAGTTGTTTTAAAGATTTACCTCGTCGAAGACATGTAGGGAACTTGCATAGCGAAAGCAAAACCTGACTTCTCATACAGGCTTGAGTAAGTTTTCAGGTCATTCTCGGTAAACCAAGAGGGCAGTGGAGTTGCAGGATCATAGAGGTCCATGATCTCTTTACCCTCTTCTGCCACTGGCACTTCACTTCTAGCGAAAAGGGTATATATATTTCGTACCACTGTTTCTGCATCAAAACGCCCAAAGTCTGCCAAGGCTCTTCCGGGCTCCTAATAAACCCCCACCAGATTATAAAAAAAAAAAACCCATCAGTAAACAATCCAGCTTAAGAGGTGAAATTAAGTTGGAGAAACAGGGAGAGAGAAAGATACCGCCCAATGTCTAACATAAAATCCTGGTGGAAACAAATCCAACGAAAAACTGCCTTGGCCTGGTACCAAATAAGGTAAACCCAATGTTATAATGCCCCTCACTCGCTCAGGGTAGAGGAGATACAGATAATATGCAATCAATGCTCCAAAATCCTTGGCCACAACAAATGCCTGTAGAACTCAGGGAAGCAGACATTTTGGATGTGAGTTGAGGATTCTAGATTATCAAGGGCCTATAAATTCATTGAATAGAGTTTTGGGTACTGACTTTCTGAATGCCAAGGGCATCAAGAAGGCCGGCCATGTCCTCCACAAGATCTACAGAGTTCCCTTTCTCTATTTGGGAAGGCTGATCAGAGAGTCCATAGCCTCTGTAGTCAGGGGCGATTGCATGAAATCCTGCATCTGCCAAGGCAATCATCTGATGACGCCATGAATACCAAATTTCAGGAAAGCCATGCAGCAACAGCACAGCTGGACCTGTAACCAAATCTCATTAGGCATGGTCATACATTATAAGAAGAATAAGCTAAGAGCAGATTAAGAAACCTTGAATAGAGTGCGAGAAATACCTGATCCAATCTCTGCAACATGTAATTTCAGTTCCCCAACATCAACATGCTTGTGCTGAATTTTCTCCATGAATTTGACCACTCGATCGTGAAAACAGAGAAAATGTTCCGAGCTGAAGAAAAGCTGTTGTTGGGGGAGTGTTTATAAGGTTCTCTCTGTGGAAATAATATCTTCAGTAAGAATCATTCTTTATAGATTTAAATAACATTTTCTCTCTACTGACGGTCAAATGTGACAAGGATGAAACCAAAATAAAAGCGACCTTTCTTATTGTTATTGTTAATTACGTCGAAGGTTTCCTAATTTGAAGTTCATGAGCTTCAAATGTCCATCAACGGCTCATTCTCCTGCATAAAGGATACAAGAAGGTGAAAAAGATCGTGGCCGTCTGTGCAATGATAGTGACCTTTCACCTGTTTATTTGAAGGAATTGATTGCCCGGAAAGATTTGGCGCTTCTGGAGGCGCCGCCCTAACTTCATTACATGTCCTGACCATGACGTCATATTTTCGTCAGTCATGAGCAGCGCAGTAAAACAGCCAGCTTATCTCTTTTGCCGGGTAGAAATGACAAGTCACCCTCTGGAGCTTAGCTTGATTTGTATTATATTTTTGTTACAAAGTTTTTTGATGTATAATAATAATAATGTTGTTTTAATTTATATAAAATAATTTAGAGAATTGAAAGAAAAAATATGGAATAATTTTATTAAAAAAAAAAATTATTGATTTTAAAATTTGATTTTTGATTAAAAAAAGTTAAAATACATTATTTTTATTATATTTCATTTATTATTTTATATTATAATTTTGTAGTAAAGTAATTCTTGTTACATAATAATATGTAAAAATAAATTTTAAAGATTTTTTTTTAATTTTTTATTGATTTTAAAATTTGATCTTTAATTAAAAAATCATTAAAGATATATAAAAATTTCATATATAATTTAAAATTTCATATTAATTTGAATAAAATTAAATTTTATTATTATTATTATTATTATTATTATTATTATTATTATTATATTTTAAAAAATTGATATGTTTAATTAATTTTTTTAAACAATTTTAATAATATTTTTAGAATAAAAACATGAAACTTTCATAATTTATGATATCAAAAGATGATAAAAGAAAACTTAAGCAAAATTTAAAAATATTTTACTTTTTAATGGATAGAATCTTATTTTTAACTTTTTAAAGTTTAGTTTTATTTGTGACTTTTAATATAAGAGTTAAAATTTTAATTTTAACAATTTTAATGTGGTTTATTTTTATTTTGAATATTGAAACCAATCTATAATTATTTTCAAATGTTTCTTTATTTCTATAATTAAAAAAATAATAATATCAATTTATAAATTAATGTGATATTAAGTAAAACTTAAAAGATACTTAATATCTATTACTAATTTAAATGTAATATATTTATACGATAAATAATAATTATTTAATGTATACATTATTATATAATATTTAATAAAATTTAAATAATAATTAGTTTTTTTTTTTTTTGTTAAGTAAGAGTTTATATTGATAGCAAAAAGCAAGATTACATGTTCGAGCCTGAACCATGATCAAGGCAACCATTACAACTGTCATCTCACCATTACAAACCCCGAAGAAGACCCCATTACAGACCATCCAAAATTTCAAAAGGACCACGCAGGGTCAAAACTGCACAGGCACCTATTGGAGCTATTCCCCCTTTCCCATATACTGAAAATTTAACAGAGAACATAAAACTATACACTAGGCTAAGACACAAACCCTACCCAACACCCACCACCCAGGACCAGGCCCTACCAAACATTTTGTTGAGCAAACACACAAAATTCACGTTTCTAAGCTGAGTTGGAAACCACCACCAAACGGTATTTCTTTTCGAGGAAATCTGCCCCTACCAAAAAATAATATTTAGTTTTTATTAATAAGTTGAATATAATATATAATATAAATATAAATATGATAACTAATATATAAATAATATAATGTAATATACATAAAGATAATATAATATTAATATATTTTGTATATATATAATATTATATAAAATAATAAAAATAGTTATTAATACTATTATATATTATAGTTATTTGCTATATAAGCTTATATAATATTAATTTACATATTATCAAATAATATATTGTGATATATTATATTATTTATATATTATATTAATAACTATAATGTTAATATTATATGTATTATAAAATAACATATTTATATAATAACTGAAGTTATTTTATTCTATATATCAATTATATATAATATAATATATATTAGGGGGATGTGGGTGAGACTGGATTCTTTAGTCAATCAAGCTAAGGCTCATGTCCTAATATAATAATATTATTAATTAGAGAAAATTTTGATCTATTTTTTTCACATTTGTGTAGTACATGATGTCAATCTTACACCATTTATCTATCCTTCTCCCCTCTCTTTTTATCTCTCCCTCTCGTTCTCTCCATATCCCTTTCTTTCTCCATATCCATCTCTATGTATTTCTTCCTCTCTATCTCTATCTCCTTATCCCCCTCACTCTCTTTATCTTCTACCCTCCATCTCTGCCTTTTTCTATCTCTATATCTCCCTCTAAGCAATAGACCCAAATTTTCCCTAATTGACCTTCCACACCTCTTCGGCATACCCATTGCACACCAAGGTGCCATTGCTAGTTAAAGTTTTTTATAGTCTAAAAAAAGGACTTATCAATATATGTGAAGGAGGTTTAGTTTTTATTTCGTTGTTAATATTTTATGTATATGTATGTGTTAAATAACAAGTTTACTTTTCTAGTAAAATAAAAATCTTATATCAATAAAAAAATATTTTAGATATGAAAATTAACTTTTAAAATGTTTGTTTGATTGGATTTAAAATATAAATAGAAGTAAAGTAAATGTATATCTTGAAGTTAAAAAAGGAAGAGACTAATTTGACAGGAATAAATGATAGTTACTAATATATGAAATTATATTTTAGATTAATAGATTGAGACAATTATGCCCAATGAAATATGTGATTATGTGTGAACCTATTTCAAACCCACATGTTAGTGATTTTGATCCTTGCATGTGTAGGTTGGCCTTGTTATTTAACACATTGAACCTAAAGTTTGAAAAAAATGACTTATCAATATATGTGAAGGAGGTTTATTTTTTATTTCGTTGTTAATATTTTATGTATACGTATGTGTTAAATAACAAGTTTGCTTTTCTAGTGAAATAAAATTCTTATATCAATAAAAAAATATTTTAGATATAAAAATTAACTTTTAAAATGTTGTTTGATTGGATTTAAAATATAAATAAAATAAAAAGTAAATGTATATCTTGAAGTTAAAAAAGGAAGAGACTAATTTGACAGGAATAAATTATGATAGTTACTAATATATGAAATTAGATTTTAGATGAATAGATTGAGACAATTATGCTCAATGAAATATGCGATTATGTGTGAACCTATTTCAAACCCACATGTTAGTGATTGTGATCCTCGCATGTGTAGGTTGGCCTTATTATTTAACACATTGAACCTAAAGTCTTCAAAAATTTAGTCCAAGTTGCAATAAATTTTTGTTTATATCTACACCTACAAAGAGAAGATTTGATGGTATTGAAGAACATAATTAAAACTTGTTATTCTAAGAGAGGAAGGCAACTAGCTTCCCACTTTCCATCTTAGTCAATGATTCAATGATCTTGATACTTTATTGTAAAACACACCAAGCAACAAATGTAATTGTCAAAAGATGTGGTTGAGTTAATGAGGGATTTGAGAATTGAATAAACGCGTAATGAGTGGTAAGTCACCTAGTGCATGAACTAAGGTTTTGATGCTTGTTGATAAAAGAGTTGATATATTTGGAATGTTTGATTCAAAATATTGTTATGATAAGAATATGAGTTATTTTAAATTTATCAAAGGTGTTATTAATGAGTGCTACTTGTTGATGGAGGGTGATCCTAGATGACATATAATGACCTAGTGTCGATGTCCTTTTAAATATATCATATACACACAATTTGAAAGTTTTAGCATGAGAGTCCATAATATTGAATCTAAAGGTATAATATACTGTTAGAAGCAATAATACATGTTTAAAATTTGATCTTAATGAAATCATAAATTTGAAATGGCATGGATTTTTAGGCTTTGCACTCTTTGAAATGAATTAGAGTAAAGCTATTGCACAATCGCTCCTTTAAATTTATGTTTTTTAGCATAAACAATGATTTTCAAAAATATAATTTGGATTTGATTTCATGGTTGCAAGGCTATATTGGCTCATTAATGGCATCCTATATAGTTTTCCACTTTACCACTAAAAATTGAACATGAATATTCAGCCAAATAATGGACATCTTTTTGGGCTAAAAGTACCCTTTTTTTATGGTCACCACATCAAACTAGGTCATAAATGACCTTTTGGATGTGCAAGGGGATAGCTGGTGTTGTAAATTTGAAATAGATGAATAACCAAGATCTTTCTATGAGAGAAATAAGCTATAAAGCTATAAATAAAATAAGACAATTATAGACTCAAAATTCCAAGAGGTGTGCAAATGTCAAGATGAAAAAATTGCATTACAAAATCAAAACAAAGTTGTTGATGAATGACTGCATGCATCAAAATACGTGCATGCTAAATTATGCAACAATAAATATAAATATGTATGGATATACAAGATAGGTAGTGAGTTCATATAGAACTAGGGAGAAGATCAAAGTGGCAAAATCAATCAATAGGGAGTGACCACCAAGTGGTCTAAAAATAGTAAATGGTCCACCCTTTTAGGATGGTGACACCTCAACATCTTATCTCCTAGTTATTAAATAATTAAAATCACTTTACTAACCTAAGAAATATTATTAAATGTGTAGGAAAACCTAGGACTAAGGAAAAATAAATTAACTCACTAGGAGAATAAAAAACCTAAAAGTTAACACCCCCATTAAGTATAGCTTAGGTGGCTACAAAGATTATGATGGGTCTCAATAAATGAAGCCATTTTAGGTACCCATGTACATATAAAATCACTGTAAAGTAGAAGAAGCCCCCTCCCACAACAAGGAAGTACACCCCCCTCGATACTAGAGAGAGAAATAAAGTGGAAGGGAAAAGAAGCCCCACAAAGAGATCCAATCATAGATGCCTAGAAATGGATGTAGAAGATGGTCCATGATCATCAAACGACACTCCTCCCCTTAGGAAGAAAAAAAACCAAAGGTGTATGCAAGATATATCCCCATTCCTAAGGAATATGTAGAAAGAAAACTTAAAATGTATGAAGCCTCTAAACTCGGCTCAAGTGTCCCCATTTCAATGTTGAAAGTTATCACAATCAAATCAAGTATTCTAGGCAACACTACTAAAAATGAAAAATTAGAATCTTCTAGAGATTGATGTATAACACAATCCAAACACTTGAGTATCTCCTCTAAAGATGTCTCCTTCAAATTCTAATCCAAAGTGAAACAGTGGAAAATGGTGGTAAGATGTTATCGTATGGTTTAGGACATATAGCACACCCACTTTCCAATTATTTCATTGACGGATAACCCTAGAGATCTCAATGCAAAGGAGAAAGAGATCTTGCAATAGGGCTATCCTAGGGGCTGATTGTAAACTAATGAGGGGTTAACCACCAAGCTAGGGCTTGGAAAGACAAATGCAATGTGAGATGAAATGCTTAAACCTAGTTTGATGCAACCTTTCGCTAAATGACCTAGAAATATATGCAAAACAAAATAACAAGTTGTAAGATGAAATATGTGCACCTAGGAATCTAAAGATGGTTGATTGAAGCTTTGAAATATTGTAGATTCTAAATTTAATGCTGATTGGGACTCATACACTAGGTTGGGTGAATTAGTCTGAGATCCAGGTTTCTATGTAGAAGCAAGAATCTGGTAAATGGGTATCCGAATCTATAAAAATCTAAATTTTGACCTAAACTAGAACTCATTCATGAGAAGTGGAAAATCACTCTAGTTAAGGTTTTTTGGAACTTCAAGGTTTGAATCTAGTCTTCAAGGTCTGCTTTGTGCTTCCCAATTGATTTATGGATCTGAAATCCTAATTTGTAACCTGTAGAAGCTCTCCAAGTATTTCCAATGCAAGGTGACAACTTTGACAACTTTAGGCACTTTGATAACTTTCTCCAAACTTTCTCTTCAATGTGTCTTCAACCTAATGTAATGTCCCCTCCAAAGTGAGACATCCATATTCAGTAGATTAGCCTATTATCATGACCCTCGTAGGCTAATGAAGAGGATTAGGGGGTCTTCTAAGGATGGTATCACTCCATTGTTCAGTGTGGATCAACTTTGGCTTTCATTAAAGGCTTCCGGGACTTAGTTGGCTCAACTTACTATTTATAGTAAGTCAGACAGGGACAGAATGGGATCCTTACTATTTTTAGTAAGGCGTCTGATCATATGGAGAATTATCAGATGAGTCACCAGTTCAGATGGCGTGTTGAGAAATAATGAATTTAAGACATTATTAATGTTATTTGGCTCAAATAACATTAATTAATTAAAAAGGTTATATTTTAATGTTATAACTTGAGGGTCAAAACGTCATTAAAAGGGGGCCAAATAAATGAATTAATTTTTAGTGCCAACTCCTAAGTCGAAGGCAATATTAAAAGATGGAAATAAATGAAATTTTAATATTATTAAATTGACTATTTGGAAAAATTTGAATTTCTCATGAAGGTCTATATATTTTACTTGGGATTTATTTTGAAGGCATTCAATTGATGATTTGTTGTTGATGAAGTTTTGTTTGAGAGTGGAAGCCAAGGGTTTTCAATCTTCGTGCCATTGGAGAATGTTTCTTCTTTAGTGTTTACAGCCATTTGAAATAGTGAAATACCTGTTGAATTTGGTATTTTGGAGGGCATCATTCAGGTGTTCTATTTGAGCATATTGGTGAAGGAATACAAAGATTATTCAAGGGTTTCAAGGTTTTATGTTTGCAGATTTGAAGATTTTGGAAGACTAAGATTTAATAATTTGCAAATCAAATTTATTTTTGTTGCTACAGTGACGTGAATAGTAGCACTACAATACTCATGCACCAAGGGTTTGATTATATGGTTCAAAGGCAGCATATTGAAGGAGATTTGGACCTATTATGAGTTTTCTTTTTTGGATGAATTTGTGAACAACAGCTGCATGTTTGCAAATTAATCCAGGTATGATTGTAATAACCTGCTCTATTGAATAATGATCAAATAAATATATAGTGGAGGAGTTATTATCATAGTTGCTTGAATTCTTTTATGTTTTTGCATTTATTTCCTTGCAAATATTTCAAGAAAACACAAAAAAAGCAGAAAACCCTCATTAAACATCAAACACACAAAACAAAAAATCAGCATCAGAAATAAGGGCACGAAGTGTTACTACACCTAAACTTGTAAATCACACACTAAAGAAAGGGGAAAATGTTGTTTTTTTACTGGAAATGGGTTTACCTTGGTCAAACCCCATTTTGGTAATCAAACCTTGAAATGAAATGAAATAACTTAATGGAGAATGATGAATGAACAAAATATGATGTTGAAACTCACCAAAATCTAGCAAAGAAGTGTCGTAAACATGTATGAGATGGTTCCAATGGATGTAGACCTTGACTCTTGCTTGAATGTGATAGATCTTGAATGAAATGCTAACTTGAATCATAAAACCCTACATTACAATTGTTAGGTCAAAAACAAACATGATGCATGAAGACTTTGACATGACACTTGATACTTGAATGATGCTTTAAAATGCTTGATAATCTACTCTTGAATGCTCTTGTAGACACTTGAATACTCTTGTGAACTCAAGCATGCTATTATGAATGCTCTCACAAAATTATTAGGTGAAAATGAATGAAAAAACCTTGTATTTAAACTTAATTTTGCAAGAATTCCCAAAATTACAACACTACAAGCCAACATCAGACCTAGGAGGATAAAATCCTACCAAAATTTTGAATTAATTTTAATTTTGGGCCACATGGGACTCATTCACCCAAGGTGGCGAATGAGTCCCATTAGGCTTAATTTATGAGACCATTTTTAAAAATGCTTAGAAAGGTGTGAAACCAGGTTTGGGACCCAAAAACCTAGGTGGGACTTATTCACCCAAGGTGGAAAATGAGTCCCAAATCACTAAATCTAGGCCATACAACCTAAAAACACTTGAATTATGATTGGATGTTGATTTGTGTCTGGATTATCCTCGAAAAGATGCATTAAATGGGGCTTGTAGATGCAAAATAAGGCCAATTAAAGCATAAAGAAGCCCAATTATTAATGACAACCTTAGAAAGGTGTGAAAGTGTGTTACAACACTTTACAAAACTCCAAATAAGGCATGATTACGGTAAAAAGAGGTTTCTTAGGTGTAATTAATTAATAAAACCTCAGAAAAGTGTGAAAGTTTGTTACAACACTTCACAACACTTTAGCAAGGTACAATTTATGTTCATTAGTTCACAAGGGCCCAAGACCTAATGTGAATTTGCTCAACACATTACAATACTAAATCAAGGCACCATTAAGCCCAATTAACAAGGATGGCCCAAACAAGCAAGAAAAAGTAAAAGGGATACTTTTTTCGTTGCCACATTTAGCCCCCACTTTATTGGGAGGATGAAATTGCTTCAAACTCACACTAAAGTAGACAAACACACATGAAGAGGGGTCCACATGTGTCAATTCCAATAATATAGGATGACAATGATCAAGAGGGGTGATCAAGCCCCTGGGATGAAGATCCCATGGAAAACCAACATACACACAAAAGAACGTGTTAGAACAGGAAAAATCTCACATTTTTTTGGGCTCCACCCATTGACCTTTCACTTGCCATAGAAATTTGCCACACCTTAATTTAATGATCAATACAAATTTTTGAAATTTGTGTGACAAGATCCATAGTTTAACCCATGTTAACCAATAATCCCATTAACTTGGCCTTTGACATATGATCATTCCTCTAGTCATTGATGAGCAAGAGCTTTAAAAGCAACTAGTCCATATTGAGAAGATCATGTGTAAGTCCCTCCGATAAACAAGACATAACATTTTAATCTAAACATTTTCTGCATATTGAGAAGAGGTCAATCAAGTCACGACGATCAAAGACCCTAAAGATTACATGAGTGCATAATCGGGAAGAAAAGACCTGTCATTTCAATGATGAAAGCTTATCAGCAGGAGCAAGGTAATCGAAGTGAAGTTTTCAAATTGCACTGAGCTCCTGAGTCATGCCAATAGATTCCTCATATCGGTAAGAAAATATATTATTTCATCGATGAACTAGGAGAACAACTATGTCAGAGAGACATGTACAATCGAAACGAATCCCTAATAGCTCACCAATTGCATGGGTTATGTCGATAAAGGAGGTTTTAGGGAAAGTCTTGCCAACTTATCCAAATGAATGGAGTGGTGAAAGAAATACATCAGGAAGACCAAGTACGTCGGAACAACATTCTATTCTCTTAGCGATGGTAATGAGAAATGATCATTATTCATTAGAAGGACAACGAGTGATGATTGAAAGGACTTCTAATGGTCCAAACTACTCTAGCATCAGAAGAACTTCATAATTTTCTCCCTGAAATAGTAGAAGTTGAAAAGCAAGAAAATGGGCAGTTGCATAATATCGATAAGAGTACTTGGTTGTCTTCCCAACCACAAATGAAAATCAAAAGGATACTTCTCATCAAAAGGGCATTCAGTTATGTCTTGGTGATCTATTGTGAATGTATAAACAAGGGTGGTGTCATACAAAACACATAGATCATCTTGCGATTATAAGTGTTTCTCCAATGTAATCTTTTTTATCATTCTGACATTGTGAAATTCAAAAAACCTGTTGCATTCATTCTCAGAGATGGACATTAATGGCTGCATGAATGAGCATTATGCAAATATTCTCTGATTGAAAGGAGAATGAACTAAAGGAATTTCCAGAAGTTGCAACGGGAAGGACGGGAGATCTAATGAGAGTCAAGGAATTTAGTGCGACCTAAAATACACAAGTAAGCATTCTAGGTTCTCCTACAATTGATAAATTATAATTGAATTTTGTCACCATGTAGAGAATTAAAGTGGAAGGTTCAAGTTCTGCTAAAAAAAAAAGAAGTAAGAAGCAACAAGGTGAAAGCAGCCAGACCAAGAGTAAGAAACAAAACTGAAATGGGCTCAGAATTAAAACAAAAATTGAACCAAGACCTTATTGATCAATTACCTAGTTCAAGACTGAAGGCCAGAAGGTCTACCCAATTGAGGGATGATGTGGAAAAGTTAGAAGATAAATGCAAACATATAGGTGATGTGTGGACTCCTATTAGGGGATATGAATTGTTCATGTTCCACTATTGTCAGAGAAATAGATTTGAACCAGTATGCAACCCCTAGAATTTCAATTTGGGAAAACTGGTTATTCCCAATGTCTTTATGAATACAAAGCTCATAAGACTTTTGGCTAAGCATTACAACCCAGACCTTAAAGTTATTTGCAACCTGCAAGGTGAACCTTTCATACATGTATCCAAGACCATAATTTGTGAAGTTTTTAACCTAGATGACACATGTGATGAGCCTATTGTGCACAAGGATTTGGAAAGGGAGTATTGGAGAATGGATACAACTTATAAAGGATGGAGGTTGCCATTACATAGGCCTAGGAAAAATGGAGACCTTGTTCCACTTGAAGACAATGATGGGCCTCCTTTTCATGTTGATTTTTTTGAGCCCTACTTGAAATATACTTACTTCTTGGTATGCCAAGTAATGGGAAAAGAGGCCTCTAAATTCATGTCTATAGGGGCAATGATAATTGTTGCCAATGTATAGTACCACAATGTCAGACTTTTTGATTATGCCTCACACATTTCCAAAGGGATTGACTCAGGATTAATGGCCATCAAGAATGCATCTCCCACATTTCACTTCAAACATTACTCCATTCTTATGCACATGATATGATACTATGGACAAGAGTTAGGGATGTGGCTAGAGAAACTAATAATTACACAATTTGACAAAGAGGATCAACCACTACCAATGCAATTGTGGACTACTATTTGGGACTGTAACAGATTTGTTAATTCCAGTTATGTTCATTTTGAAGAATATTTTGTCAAGATATTGTATAGGTTCTATAATCATCCTTGTGATTATTCATTGTTTGATGAGATTAGAAGATTTTTGAGGCCCAAAAATTTCAATGGACCACCAACTGTGGGTCATAATTAGGGTGATTGGTATTAGTATACTTATTCAACCATGATAAGAGTGTATGGGTTTGAAGATACACTTTTCCTTCTACCAAAAACTGTGCCAAATAGGGTTGCATATCTGGAGATTGTCAGGCAAATGGATTATTCCAATGTTATGAACTTGAGTTCCTATGAGAAACAATCATTTATGCCTAGTACATTGTGCTTTGGAGATTTCATTGTGTTGTCCAAGGAAGGATATGATCTTATTTTGGATAAGTTACTATATTTCAATATGAAGAAAGCTACACCAAGGAAGGGATTTGATCCTCGGGGTTATATTGGTTTTGCAAGGAAAAAATAGAATCTAGGTGGATATGACCACATATCACATCCTCATGATGACATGATCAGAAACATGGAGGAAAGGGAAGTTGAGTTGGCCATTGATAACTATAACAGAGAAATGGATCAAATGATGAGGGAAATATAGGAAACATAAATGTTGTCCTCTAGAAGTGAGGAATCTTTTGGTGAAAAGGAATCACAAGGTCAAACTGACAAGATCTCTAAACTAAGAATTGAGGAGTATTAACCTCCCAATAGAGAACAAGAAGTTGAAGAATTATCTGATATAGATACCAGGTAGTTAGCATATAAGTCTTTTGTTTATGATGATCAGTTTATAAAGTTTCCTAAATTTAGATCTTTCTTGTACAAGCAAAAAGGGAAAGCAATAAGGGAATTAGTCACAGAAATCACACCTAGCAATGAAAGCCAGTTGCTTAACACTTTGAAGGTGGATGTAGAGAATGAAATGAAGGATATGACTCCAAAGGAAGAAAAATATTGGAGGATTCCGGTGTAACTATTTTTCATGGTCTAGATTTAAATTCTGCTCTTGTCTAAGTTGATAGTTTTATGCATAATAATTGTCTTAAACATAAGCTCAGTCTTGAAGGGGTGAAAAAAGTATATATTGGATCGAGATATAACCCTGATGAGAGCTATCTCATGATTTAGGCCCTGTATCCGCCACATAAGAAATCTGTGACTATTGACACTAAGAAGGAATTTGTCCATGTGATGACACTGAAAGTAGGAGAAATTGATCTTGTGGTCATGACTAACATTGGAATTAATGTAGCCAAATTAAATAAAGCTAGATTTGATGCACTCTTTGCAGTATTACACAAGAGGTATACCAATCTGATGGTCTAGATGGACAAGTTCTAGATAACCCACTCCAAGAGTCATACTGCTATTCAGGAGCACAAGAGAATAAATGACAGAATTTAGGAAAAGGTCTAGGACATATAAAAGAGAAGCACTTCTAACACTAGAACCATTAAATTTGTTGAGGATATCATGAGAAAACACAAGGATTATTATAAGGAACTTCAAGGAGATGTAAAGGAATTCATCAATGTTGCAAAGGAATGGGCGCCTACACTGTTCGAAGATGATGGAGAATTGAAAGACCAGAGTGAATAGATGAAAGAATGTAAATTGTTACTACATGGAGCTTTGGAAGCAACCAATAACGATGACTCAACACTGGAGGAGGTTTGTGAGAATTTAGAGAAGATGATCATCGTGGAGATAGCTACAAGGAATACTACAAAGGATGTTGACACAAAATTGAGCCAAGAATATTTAGATCATATAACACAATTTCATTTGTGGCTCATTAGAGCATAATTATTAATGTTTAATTGCGTTAATTCCAAAAGACACTTATGAAGAGGTGTACCCTCTTCAAGATATTACTATATAAGTTGAACATTGTAATAATTGGAGGAGATAGATAGGAAGAGTGAATAGGGAGAGAATAGGAGATATATAGAAGATACTTTCAAAATGTTTATCATATAGATTATACTATATGGACCATGATGCATGCATGAAATTTTGGTAGAAATCAATAGAGGATCTTTAATTTTGTATGGCTCAATATTGGTGTCTATTGTTTGTTGATTTAAAGCAATTATCTGGTTGCCTCCACACTGTTATTTCTCTGTTATTTGAATTTGTGTATCCAAGTTGATATTCAATTTCATTAATACACATTTACTGTTATTGTGTAATCAAGTTGATTGGTTTCCATCAAGGAATTAAATCCTTTTAATTGATTGGAGTAGCTTGGAAGTAACATTTGGATCAGTAAGAAGAGTTAGGTAATTGATAAGATTGTCATACTATCTCTGACTTGGTAGTATCTTGTTATTCAAATTGAGGGTGTACTTCATTTGTCAATACACATTTTTTTTCAGTGTGTGATTCTCTTAATTGGTTCCTTCAAGGAAGGATTAAAATCCTTTTAATAAATCACAGTAACCTGATAGGATCAATTGGATCAATAAAAAGAGTCTATTAGTCACATTCTTGCACATTTATACAAGGTATAAACAATTTTTTAGAGTGCCAAACAATTAGAATTGTAACCAAAAATAGTCACTTGTCATAAAACTTCATTGACTTTGCACTCAATAAAGCACTAGTCCACTTCACATTTTATTTATACTTATCAACCTTCACATTCAAAATTTCCAATTGTCATATTAGGAGTAGAAGTAATCAACAAGCCATCATCTATCCCACACTTTGTGCCACTATGGATAGATCCTTAAGTACAAACAAGTCACACAATCTACTTCAGCTATCAAGATCCACCCGCCTAGGTTTAGTAGAACCTGAAGTGAAGGGAGTCATCAACCATATAGGTTAACTCCATACATTGGTTCAAAAATGTTACAATTCTAATCATAGAGCCTAACATCCTCTTAGGATTTGCAACCTACATTTTTGAGATCCAACAATTTGGCAACTATGTTGAGGAAAGTCAATTTTGAATCCAAGCCTTCATCTTAGAGTCAAAACCTTGTACAAGACTCCACTAGGAATAAGAATTGTAAAATTTTCTCAATTTTATTAAAAGTGAGTGGTGACTCTGTAAGAACAAGTGCATGACTGGGAAGTTCAAATACACATCAATAAAGACAAACCCTAGAAGTCAGAGCATTAAAACATCCTATGAGATTAATGGTAGGAGGTCTTTACACCAAGAAATCCCAAAGAAGAACAATGCTAGGTGGAAAAATAAACATGGGTCTCCCCCTTCAAATTCTAATGCAAATAAAAACAAGGAAAAAGTAACTAACGAAGATAGGGAGAACTCCATAGAATAATTCCTTGCAATGAATAACAGTTTTGATCCATTGCATGGATGAGAATCCCATGTTGATGACTTGAGTAGAGATCCTCATACTCCTTTTGATCAAGAAAATACTAGTCATCCTATTTTTTGATGGAAAGAGGACCCTAAGAAAACAAATGAGTTCAATGCCAGAATTGAGGTGGAACAAATTTGAACATAAAATGAATATGATTACAAAGTTTCATCACATCAAGGAGTAGAAAACTATGAGGGATCTATTGACACACTGTTGTTGATTTGGATAGTATGACTAACCAAGAATTTGAACTACATTTGGAATGGAAGAGACAATAGCTCAGAAAGAGACAACAGATGATGCAAGAAATCCAATATATAGATCAACAAATGGCACAATTAAACATCCAGGCACCAAAACTGCCAAAGTATGTCCCTCCACATAAACAAGGTGGTAGTGTCAATTCACATGGAACATCTCATAACACCGGTGCTCTAGGTACTTCAAAAGCACCTCATAATGTTGGTGGTAACCCAAGACAACATGTCCAACACAATATGCCACCACAAAGGTCCCAACCTCCTAACGTTGGCAATATTCCCTAGCATTATTTGCCTCCAGGCCAATAATATGCCCCACCACACCAATAGCATGTGCCACATCAAAAATATACCCTCAACAACACATTCAACAAAATGTCTATCATCGGCCTCAATATGGATATCAATACCATCCCAATCCACCACCTCTAAATTTTCATCCACATAACCCCATAAGCACATGTAGGCAATTTTATTTGACAGAACACCAATTATATCCATACCCAATGGACAACAATTGGAGAAATATGGTTCCCAAATTCACTAGAAACAATGTGATATCAGCTAAAGAACATATCAGAAATTTCAATGCCTTCATATAGGATATTGCCATGGAATATGAGGATGTAAATATGAGATTATTCATGATGTCACCAATTGAAGAAGCAAGAGATTGGTTCAATGGTCTACTTGATGCTTCAATTGATTCTATAGCAGACTTTCACAATCAATTTTTAGAATAATATGGGAATCAGTGTGCCCCTAAATTTTCCCTTCATGAGCTGATAAGTATTCAAAAGTACCAAAATGAGTCAATTTATGACTTCAACGAGAGGTTTTCCAAGCTACACAACAAAATACCACAAGGATCCAAATTGACTAATATGGCAGCCTTGAGCATTTATTTAAAAGATTTTGATCCAAAAATTGGGTATGAACTTAGAAACAGATGCCCTAGAAGTTTAACTGAAGCACAAAATACAACATTGACCATTGAGAACAACAAAAAGGCTACAGGGATGACTAGCAAAAGGAACAACCTTAGAGTTCCCCAAAACTTTAACAATCCCCAGAATAAATAGGAAAATTCAGACAAAAATGAAAGACCGAGATTGCATGATATGTCATACAACACAAATTGGAAAGATGGAAAACCCATAATTGATAGGCTTAAATACAAAGAAACCCCTTATCCATTAAAGAAGAAAGGAGCCTACATGGTCAATAACAACCGTTGGTGTCAAGTTTGCAATATGCCTCATTCCCCAGATCATTGTGTTGTAGCACAATCAATACAAGAAGAGTTGACATATAGCAATAAGGAAGAAGATCATACAATATATCTAACTTCACATACCTTGCATCCAGTTGAACAAGAATATTCATCCTTAGGAGATGAAGGTTATGAGTATGATGTAAATAACCAGAGGTACAATATTCACATGGTAGAACAACAGGTCTTCTCTAATCAGGATAATGAAATCAATGATGAATCACATCTTCCTTATGCACCACTTAAGTCCAATAAATGTAAATTGAGGAGGCCAACTAAGGAGGAGATTAAATAATTAACCATTATTGTACTAGATCAAGCAAAAAGAAACTATACGCTGAGAAACAGAACAATAAATGCAGATGAGGACACTCCAAGAGGATTGTTTGTGAAAGATAAAGGAACCATTCAGGAAAAACCAAACAAGGATAAGGAGCCCAATAAGAATGAGCAAAAGCATGTTCCCAAAGAAGAAGACAAGGGATTATACAAAAGCAAACAAAAACATGATGAAACAAATAAGAAGGAGAAAGAAGAAAACAAAGGAGATCCATTGGAACAAAAGAGGATAGCCAAAGCAGAAAATTCCTCTTCATTTTATTTCACACAAGCATTGTCTCAGGTAAAAATATTTGTGCCACTATTGGAAATGATGGAGATAAAAGAATATAGAGATAGTGCTATTCAACTGATATCTAGTTGAGCTAATAAAATCATAAGCTTAGAGAATAAAGAGATCACCAAGATAAGTAGTGGTAGGCAGGGAGACATAAAAGTCCTTGAAGTTTGTCTTGGTGATACATTGGTACATCCTCCACAGGTCGATCCATTTTTTACCACATTGCTCATAAATAAAAAAATGGTGAGAAATTGTATGGTTGATTCAGGGGCTACTATTAACATCATGCCAGTAGGTGTCATGAAATAGCTTGGCATGTGGGTGAGCACTAGTGGTGGTAAATGCTATGCTATGGATAATAGGCATATCCCTGTGGTAGGAATCATGAAGGATGGAGAAGTGAAGTTAGCCGCTTATCCACAAGCAACATACACAATTGACATAACTCTGATAGACATGCCCCCTCATTTTTTAATGCTCCTATCAAGGAAATGGACTGCTTCAGTGGGAGGAAATGTGCAGTTTGACTTATCTTATGCCAAAATACTAATAAATGTTGAAGAGGTCAAACTATATAGAGAACCAAGAGTGAACCAAATTGTGGAATATGTTGATCAAAATCAGATGAATTACTTTTGTGATGTGGACTTGGGAAGTTTTAGAATTGAGCATTCACAACCTGAATTGTTGAATACTAATCCAATTGATAGGGATGTCTCCAAGAACGAGCATGGTGTATGGTGAATGCATTTTGATGGAGTGGGATTTTTTTCAACTCACTTGAGGGTACAACATGCAAATATTCATTCTTACTGACATTTGAATGTACAAATAACATGGCGGAGTATGAAGCTTTGTTGATTGGATTGAACATGGCTATCAAACACAAAATTAAGCTACTGACTATTTTTGGAGATTTTGAATTGATTATTTCACAAGTGAGATCAAAGTATGCCACAAAAAATAAAAGGTTAAGGCAGTACATAAATTTTGTATAGGACACCATCAAATTGTTTGATGTTTTCTCTATTGATTGGATAGATAGGTCTAAGAATTTAATAGTAGACTTGTTGATGGTCAAAATAGCACAACAACATTTAAACAAAATATCTCTATTCTATTTCTCCTGAAAAAGAAAGACAACATATAGTAATCTAACTCCCAAGGTCCTGGTAGTTGGTTTTCAATTGTGCTGATATTGCCCAATGGTCAATATGATTGTAATGCTCAAGGGGCCTACTGGTTATTGAGCTTTTTGATTGTTATGAAATCAAATTCTTATTTAAACCTACTCTAACAAGGGGGGATATAAAGAAAAGGAAAAAGATAGATCAGGGACATAGAAAAAAAAATGAATGTTGATTCATTCCACTAATCAGACCTGTTGCTTTCCAAGGAATCCCTAAACCAGAACTGCAAAACAAATCAACCTGTAATCCATACATAGCTATTCATTCACAGTGCAAATATTAATGGCAGATTGCAAATCATCGTTCGAACCAAAGAAAAGATAGAATTCCATTCCTTGAAAACTTTCCAAATCAAATGATTAATAAAACAAACATCATTCTAGAGCAAGGCCTAAAGCAGGTTTAAGTCTGGTTGCTTCTACTGTCAATGAAATAGATAAGCAGCATTTACAAATCTGGCAAGATCACCAGTGTACAGAAACCCATATCTTCATATTACCTCCATCTAAACTAAGAATTGCAGAAAAATACATCACCTATCCTACTGTGAAACTTCTAATTAGTTAAGCTATAAAACTTCTAACTTATTTTCCCTAAGTGTCTAACCAACCCTTTACAATGAGCTTCATTTGACAAGTTGTAGCTCAAAATCCCATAATTTCCTCCAAAACTCAAATATCAAAAAGTTGTACATTTGTTGTGCACACAACTCTCCAAAGATAACTTTCAGTTTTAGCTTTAGTTTGACTTTAGTTGATTTCAGTTCTTAATTCCATCCTCCAGTCTGGCTTCAGTTAACAATTGCAACCTTCAGTTACAACTCTAAGTTCTCCTTTTGCATTATAAAAATATGCATCCCTTCCTGGAGATCACACTAAACTGGCCCACCACACTTTCAGCTTACTTCAGTATGATGATCCCTTCATAAAATATCTTCTCTTTGCACGTCAGTTTTATAGATCACCTCCTTTGTGATTTCTTTTTTTCAAGAAGGTGCCTATAAAACATAAAGATGCATTAGTTAACTCATAAACTTAATTAATTCAAAATATTTAATCAATTCTAAAAATTAATCAAATATCAAAATATTTCAATTAAATATGAATAAACTTTAAAATTCATAATTGAAATAACAAATCAAATCCCCTTATTTAAAATGTTATTTTGAAATAAAATAACATTAAATGTTGCATTGACATGATTCTAACATTTTCTCCTTGATGCCAGATAGTACCATCTACAATTTCATGCCATGAAACCACATTTCAGTGGGGACCTTCAATCCAATAGTTTACTGGCTTTGTTCTTTATTTCCACACTCTGCACCCAGTGTTTATCAGGATAGTTGGTATTTGATAGGGTGACCTTTTCTGCATCACTTTGTATTCCTTCACAATTCTCGTGTATGTCTACATTTCTTTCTGAGTTTTCCAAGAGCTCTGTTGTCATTGCTAATGTCTTTGTTGTGTTCCTTCTTGATCAATTTGAGTAATAAACAAAACAAGGAACATAAAGCTATTAAAATATCTCCCACCATTGTTGAGCCCTCCACTTTTCAGCCTTTATACATATGATGCAATCATTTCATCTGATAAGATGACATCTCTTCGGGTATTTGTCAAACTAGTTCACCCACCACTCCATTTGGTGCTTCACATTTTGTATGCATGTTATTCAGGGTATTACTAATTGCTTGCCATGAGACTACACCCTTTTTTAGGTGGCCTTTCTTCAAATAGTTCACTTGATATGTCTTTTTCTTCACATTCCTTTGGCGTAGCATATCATTTCATAACCACCATTTTTTTTGCACATAAACTGCAATTACTCTATTCCATGGGATGAAATCTCTTGAGGTAGTTTGTCATACAGTTTGCATACCCCTTGGGTTTCCATCTCTCACAGACATGTCTTATCCAGGCACATAAAGAATTCAATTTTACAACTGTTTGAAAATTTGAAAAGCCCTTTTATACATCTCTACCATCGTGGCATGCGATCCATAAGATGATCCTTGTCCTTTGTCTCTAAGGGCCACGCCAACACTTTGAAGCATTCCATCAAACACTTTGCATATTTTCATATCTGCTTCAACATTTTGAATGCATGCATGCTCGGGCGTTAACTACAACGTTACACAAAATTCCTCCTTATATTACACTTTGATGGATCTCCATTTATGCGAATCCAAGGGCAATTACAGCTACAACATTCAATTTCACTACCAGGCACTCATCATTGAACAATTGATTTGTCTTGTCTATACTTGCACATCCCAAACGACAAAGGATTATGGTAAAGGTTATAGATCTCGGCCTTCTATGTGGTGCATCCCCTTGAGATACTTTATCCAATAGTTGACATTTTGTGTATGCTTTCACAGAATGGGCACATATGTAAAGTTGTCTCAGACCAATTAAACCAATACACTTTATGTGTTTCCAGCAACCATGGCATTCCACATTTTGCATTCATGCTACTAGGGCAGTTACAACTCCTACATTTGGCATAGGCAAAGAGGAATTGGCAAAGGGTTGTGGACTTTAGTTTAACCTACAAGTTGTATTTTGCTCGAATATCTCTAAATCCCTTCATCACTGAATCCATTTTTATGTGCAACTTTGCAATATACCTTTGTGCATGGGTCTGCAATTGATTTCATGAAAGCACATTTCCTTGAGGTATTTTTTTTTCAAAATAGTTTGTGCCTTTCACATCTGCACGTGGGTCTTCAACAAATCCATCTTGTGCATATTTTCTACATTCATTGATGTCCATGAGACTTCATCTATTTGGTGTGTTTCACTAATAATTCCTTTGCATCGTCTCTCTATGCATGCTTCCACATTCTGCAATCATTGTAGCCATCCACTTCATTGCTAATAGAGGATATTAATGGTGAAAGTTGCAGAGTTTGGCTTTATACAAAGCTGAGGACATTCGCTTGAAAATTTTAAATCCTCTCCATAAATTCAACTTGTACCTATTCTTTGGAGATCCCCTATCAAACAATTCACAGTACTTTTCCCTCTATTTCTAATGCACTACAAGGGATCACACTTCATTAGCATGAAAGTTTCGAAAGTCCTTTCAACAGATCCCATTTTGCAAACTATCCAATAATTAAAATTCCCTATTTGTGCTCTACTTCGTATGCAAAGGAGGACGTTGGTAAAGGCCATGGGACTTGAACCCACACCATAACTTGACTACACCTATCTGTAGAATTCAAATCCTTCCAAAGAAGTCAATCCTCAACATATCATGCAACATGTAATTCCCTGAGATCATGTTTCTTGTGTGGCATTTTGTTGAACAGTTCATGCACCCTATCTATGCTTCCACATCCTTTGCATGCATTCCATCAGGAAAATCCATCTTTTCAATCATTCATCACCCTTCATGAGGCGACTTCCTCTCTCTCAGAGATATTTTGTCAAACATTTCGATGCATGATCTATGCTTTCACATTTTTATATGCCTACTTACTATGGCAATTACAACTACAAAAATTGGTGAAAATTACTATGTTGGCATGGGC
Organism: Sequoia sempervirens; assembly: GCA_007258455.2. Classification (NCBI taxonomy): domain Eukaryota; kingdom Viridiplantae; phylum Streptophyta; class Pinopsida; order Cupressales; family Cupressaceae; genus Sequoia; species Sequoia sempervirens. The sequence continues at coordinate 178,272,461 of VDFB02270651.1, read as the reverse complement.
ATCAACTACCAATTATATTTGCTTGAAAGTTTTGATAGATCCACTTTATGCTCCTTGCACTCATTGCGTCTCATGGAACCATACTTCTCCAAGGCATTTTGTAAAAAAATTCACGTGCATTATCTATGTTACCCCATTTTAGCTGTGGGCAAATCCATTTTGTGCAAATCCCGCGGTCATGGTTTCACTCCATGGGATTGACATCCTTTGAGAGGCATTCTGTCAAACTCCTCACTCTGCTCGCGTCCATGCTTCCATATTTTGGTGATCATGGCATTCCATGAGACAACAATTCTCAGAGGAATTTTTTTTATCAGCTCACTTGCGTGCCTCTACTTCAACATTTTGCATGCATGCCTTTCCGTTTCCAAAAGATGGCACCTCTTTGAAGCATTTTGTCAAATAGTTTACTGTATTGCCCTACTTCCATGGGTGTCGATGCCCTACTAGAGTTCCCATTCATGCCGCGGATGAAGAGAAGACAATGGGATTTTACCAGCCAACACCCTACCATAAGCATTGTTCAATCAGTTTCAAAGACTTTCCAAATGAAAGAACTTTGTGCAGATCCCGCAATATTGCGTTCCATGAAATGAATCTCTTTGAGGCACTTTGTTTCAAACAGTTCACTTGCCTCGTTCATGCTTGCACATTTCCCTCCATCAGTGTGGGTGGTGATATATTTCTTCATCTTGCATGAATGTTTTTGCAATCATAGAATTCCATGAGATGGCATCGCTATGAGGCATTCACTTAAAATTTTATGAGACTGAAGATAAACCCAACTCCAAACATTTATCTTCATTCACTTTGTTCCACAAGTGGCAGGTTTGGAGCTATTTCTTAAGGGAGTCGGAACATGAGCAGGTCAAGTGCAGGAGAGGAATCCTTTGTGTACCTTGACATCCACTATGGCTATCGGGAGCGGGATTGGGTTGGCACCCGAATGTAGACTTTTGTGTTTAGTTCAGGTTTTGATATGGTTCCTACTCCAAAAAGAAATTTTATTGAGGCAGGCTTGGAACCATTTTTGAGTGATATCCGAGGCGGAGTCATTTTAGAATGTACACACCATTTTTTTTATGCCCAGTTCATCTTCTTTCCCGGTTCCGCATAAATTTATTTCCTACCCTCTTTTTATTTCCCTATCACCTGGCGGGGTCAGAATATTTCATGAATGGAGTGGGAACCATTTTAACTTATTACTACTCTCCACCTTGTTGAGTGCAGGAAGCGGTGTGGGTTAATTTTAAAACCCCAACATTTAATATTACACTTTTTTAAAACCCCCTTCCCTCTTGCCGTGCAATTTGACATTGCATTTTATTCTATATTATCATTATTATTTTAAATAAATCTTTTAAATAAATAAAAGATTTGTTTATTTAATTTCTTTATTTTAAAACTTTTAAATTTAAATCTTTTAAAACTTAAAGCAAGAAAATATTCATTTAAAAGTTCATTTATTTATTTATTTTTTCAAATGTTTTAATTTTTTTTTTGTATTTTGTAATTTTTGTATTTTTTTTATTTTATCTTTTTGTGTTATTCTCATTTTTTTGTATTTTGTAATTTTTTTTATTTTTTATTTTATATTTTCTAACTAACTCTAAGGTGGAACGACGCGACAAACAACGACAACACCCAAACAAAACACAAAATTGGAAACAAATGACACACGAACTGAGCACAGCGAAAAGAAAACAAAAGGATGAAGACGAACAGGCGACAACAAAAAGACGAAGGCCAAAACAAACGAACAACGCAAAACGAACGAACAACACAACGACGAAAGACAAGACGAAACAAAAAGAAAGGGATGGAGAACAAGATGAGACAACACCCGAATGAAGCGGAGAACGGGGACTGGGATGGAACTGGGAACAGGAACCTTGGAAAAGTTTTTGTTTCAGTTCTGAATCTGACTGAGACAAAGAAAATAGAAAGAAGAAAAGAAGAGGGGGTCCCCAAATTTTTCCAAGCAAAATTTGGGGCGTGTATGCAAGGCATAACAAGACTTCTTGGAGAATGTAGCCTTGAAGAAAGATGATGTCACTTTGGCAGGAATTTCATAACTTGAGCTCAAAACAAGACTTGCAACCCCTGATAACATTTATAGTTGGCAATTTTCAATGATGATACTGATTTGATCAAGTTCTTACATTGCATTGATCAATATGAAGCCCAAGAAATTGATTTTAATGCATTTGTGGAAGAAATAGATGGTAAGCAAACTGTATTTGGAAAGGAAGTTGTTCAGCTCAAGACCAATAAAATTCCTAAGGGGCTTGTGTTACTAGAAAGGGTTTTTGATGGAAATGACCAAGCCCTTATGAAATAAACACCAATAAAAAGAGAATACATTGAGGAAATCAATCTTGGAACTGAACTAGCCCCTAAAAGGGTGTACATTGGGAAAAAGATAAGCCCAACAATTAGGAAGATGTTGATTGCACTATTAATAAAGTATAAGCATGTCTTTGCATGGTCTTATGATGATCTTAAGGCTTATAGAGAGGATTTTTTCCAACATGAGATCCCATTGAAACCAGATGCAAAACCTTTTAGAAAAAAGCAAAGACCCATAAATCATATCTTAGAGCCTAAAATGCATGAAGAACTTATGAAGCTTAGGGAAAGGGGTATCATTAAGCCTATCAGACATTCATCTTGGGTCTCTAATTTAGTACTTATCGGAAAGAAAAATGGGGAAATAAGGCTATGTGTGGACTTTCAAAACTTGAATGTGTCATCTCTTAAGGATAACTACCCACTCCCAAATACAGAGGCCATGTTGTAGAGGGTCACTGTATGTGAGCTGCTATCTATGATGGACGAATTTTGGTTATAACCAGGTGAAAGTTAAGGAGTCAGAGCAGTACAAAATAGTCTTCACCACACCATGGGGAACATATGTGTATGTTATAATTCCATTCAGACTCACAAATGTTGGTGCAACTTTCCAGAGAGCTATGGATGTTGCATTTGTTGATCTGATCAATGTAATAATGGTGGTATACCAGGACGACTTAACTGCATATTCAAAGAGAGCAGAAGATTATGTTGAGCATTTGGAAAATATCTTCATTAAAGCCATTGAATATGGCATCTCCTTGAATCCAAAAAATGTCATTTTGCAGTAACAGAAGGAAAGTTACTGGGAATATAGTGTCCAAAGAAGGTGTAAGGATTGATCCAAAAAGGGTAGAATCCATAGAAATGATCCCCATTCCTAAGATAGTTAAATACATCCAATCCTTCTTTGGGAAAATCAGTTTTCTAAGGAGATTCATATCGAACTTTGTTGAGATAGTCAAACCAATATCAAAGATGTTAAAGAAGGGTGGAAATATTGACTGGACAGTTGAGGCCATAGATGCATTCATTTCCATCAAGAGAGCAATTAAGGAAGCCCAATGTTGAAGTCCCCTGATTTCAATAAGCCTTTTCAATTTTTTTCATTTGCATCTTATCACACAATTGTTGTAATGATGCTACAGAAAAATGATGAGGGGTATGAACAGACTATTTCTTTCTTTAGCAAATCCCTCCAAAATGCAGAATTGAAATATGACATTGTAGAAAAATAGGCATATGTGTTGGTAAAGGTTGTCAAAGCATTTAGATCATATATGGTGGGAGCAAAAGTGATAGCTTATGTACCTAATGCTGCAGTAAAAGATGTGTTTGTACAGTCTAAAGCAACAGGCCATAGGTGCAGATGGATAAACAGAGTCCAAGAATTTGACATTGAGTTCCAAATCACCAAGCTTGTAAGAGGACAAGGATTAGCTAGACTAATGGCTGAAACAAAAATTGAAGCTGCTCAAGTTTGCAATTTGAATGGGGAAGATAACATGGTTACTAGTATTGAGCACACACCATGGTACACTAATATTGTGTATTACCTTAAACATATGAAATATCCTGAAGGATTTAGTGATAACAAGAAAAGGACACTCCAACTACATGCTTCAAAGTATGTATTTATGAAAGGAGACCTCTACTGGAAAAATAGAGGTGATTTTTTGTTGTTGTGTCTAGATGAAAATAAAGCAAGGCAAGTTTTGAAGGAAATGCATGGAGTGTGTGGAGGGAATTTCTTAGCGAAGACTACTGTACATAAGGTGTTAAGGGTAGGTTACTATTGGCCTAAAGTTTTCAATGATGCCAATGATTTTACTAGGAAATGTGAAGCATGTCAGAATTTTTTTGGGGAAATGAACTATCAAGGGGCATTGTCTTTAAGGCCTATGCAAGTTGAGGCTCCATTCCACCAATGGGGAATTGATTTTATAGTAGAGATTGCAGAAAAATATTGTGGAGGACACAAATAGATATTAGTAGCCACAAAATACTTCACAAAATGGGTGGAAGTTGTGCCTACTAAATAAGCAACTAGCAGGGTGGTAACAAAATTTTTATTGGAAAACATAATCACCAGATTTAGAGTGCCTACAAGAATTATAACTGTCAATTTGATGTGCTTAAGATCAGATGAATTCAAGGTATTTTTCCAGTCTTATGGAATAGTGATCTCATATTCTTCACCATATCATCCACAGGTGAATGGGAAGCTAAATCCAGCAACAAAAGCATTCTAAAGATCATAGGGTATATGTAGGATCATGATGGGCCAAAAAGTGGTGATATGATGGGTATGTGTAGGGTTTGTGGTTGACGACTTTTTTTTATCCAAAATTGATGAAACGAAAAGGGTTTTTAAAGGAGATTCTCAGCTTTCCACCAATATAAATTATGCTTTACTTTGAATTTAATAAATTATTATTATTCATTTTCTTTTTGAATTACGACTAAAGTCCTGATTGATAGGTTGATTGAAAAACATCTATAGCTTTCAAATGATATCACATTTTTTCAATCCAAAACATGCGTCACATTCTATTTTTCGCATACTATATGATTAAAAAAAAATCATAAAGTTTTGACCAAGTTAAGGTGGTCAAACATACGAGTTTAAATTATATTTTTTAAAAGTTGTAATAAAAAATTCATAATTAATTATTTACTTGGAAAAAATTACAAAAAATATGCATCACATCTGGGACATGAGTCATCTACTTATATCTAAAATATTATAAAAAAAATATTATCATTTTATTATGGTTAGGTGGGGCAATGACACCTACTTATTTTTCCTAAAATTTAAGTGCTACTACATTGAAATTTCAAATTTTTCACCAAATAGATTTTTAAATAAACCTAGTAGTTTAGAAACTAAATTCAATTTGCTATAGATTCTATTCTTATATATTTTTGAAATAATATAGATAAATTATTCAAATTATTATGTCAAGTTGCCTAACTCTGATTTTTCTAAATTTTTAGCCACTTAAGGGCTTGTTTTTTCCATGATGATCCTGCACATACCCCATAAAAAGAATGTTGGATAATAACAAAAAGGCTTGGGATTCCAAGTTGAGACTAGCTTTATGGGCAGATAGAATTATTGTAAAAAAATCCATTGGAAAATAACCTTTTGAACTTCTGCATGGGACTCAAGCAAGGCTCCCTTTACATAATTTGTTGCCAGTATGTAAGTTCATCTTACATGAAGATTTAGACATTCCTAAACCTATGGAGGAGAGGATGGAAGAATTGATGGAACTTGATGAGATCAAAAACCAAGCTCACCAACACAATATGAAGAAGCAACTACAAATGAAATACATATATGAAAAAAGGGCTAAAAACGTAAAATTTTAGGTAAATGACATGGTTCTCATGTGGAACGCCAAGAATCAAGACAAAGGAAAGCATGGTAAATTTGAATCCCTATGGTTAGGACCATTTGTCATTATTGGAAAGGTTGGTGAGGATTCATATTATCTCTAGAACATGATAGGAGAAGAACAAGAATTTTTAGTGCATGGACAATTCCTAAAACATTTCTTTTCTTTATCTTCCATGCACAGTAGTCTAGGAGAAGGTCAAGAATTGTCAGTGCATGGACAATTCTTGAGGAACCTTCTAAAATAATTTTCTTCCATGCATAGTAGTATAGGATTCCATTCCACTTCCATTTCCCACCATTCCTAAATTCACTTCCATTTCCATACCATAAGGCATTTGGTTTGCTTCCCTAGAGACCTAGATTCTTGCTATACCCACAACAGGTATACATCCCTAGACAGAGCCACTATTAGACCTAGAAAAATATCACATTTTTCTAGCCTCCACCCATTGACCTTTCACTTGCCACAAAAATTTGCCACACCTTAATTTAATGATCAATACAAATTGTTGAAATTTGTGTGACAAGATCCATATTTTAACCCATGTTAACCAATAATCCCATTAACTTGGCCTTTGACATATGATCATTTCTTTGGTCGTTGATGAGCAAGAGCTTTAAAAGCAACTAGCCCATATCAGGAAGATCATGTGTAAGTCCCTTCGATTAGCAAGACATAACATTTCAATCTAAACATTTTAAGCATTTCGAGAAGAGGTCAATCAAGTCATGGCGATCAAAGACCTTAAAGATTACATGAGTGCATAATCAAGAAGATAAGACATGTCGTTTCACTGATGAAAGATTATTGGCAGGAGCAAGGTAATCAGAGAGAAGTTTTCAAATTGTGTCGAGCTTGTGAGTCATGCCGATAGATTCCTCATTAGCAAGAAAATATATTATTTTGTTGATGAAGTAGGAGAACAATTGTGTCAAAGAGACATGTACAATCAGAGAGATTCCCTTAGATCTCACCAATCGTATGGGTTATGCTGATAAAGGAGGTTTTAGGGAAAGTCTTGCCGACATATCCAAATGAATGGAGCGGGGAAAGAAATACATTGGGAAGATCAAGTGCGCAGCGAAACGACATTCTATTCTCTTAGCGATGGTTCATGTCAGCCCTATGGTAATGAGAAATGATCATTATTCATCAGAATGACACCGGGAGATGATTGAAAGGACTTCTAATGGTCTAGACTACTCTAGCATTAAGAGAATGTCACAAGTTTCTCCCTAAAATAGTAAAAATTGAAAAGCAAGAAAATGGGCAGTTGCATAATATCGATAAGAGTACTTGGTTGTCTTCTTGGCCACGAATGAAAATAAAAAGGATACTTCTCATTGAAAGGACATTCAGTTATGTCTTGAAGATCTTTTTGTGAATGTATAAACAAGGGTGGCACCAAACAAAACACATAGATCGGCCTGAGATTAGAAGTGTTTCTCTGATGAAATCTTTTGTATCGTTCTAACATTGCAAAATTCAAAAAACATGTTGCATTCATTCTCAGAGATGGATATTAATGGTCGCACGAATGAAAATTATGTAAATATTCTCTAATTGAAAGGAGAATGAACCAAAGGAATTTCCAGAAGTTGCATCAGGAAGGACAGGATTCGAGGAATTCAGTGCAGCCTGAAATACACAAGTAAGCATTCAAAGTTCTCCTACAATTGATCAATTATAATTCAATTCTATCATCGTGTAGAGAATTAAAATTGAAGGTTCAAGTTCTGCTAAAACAAAAAGTATGAAGCAACAAGGTGAAAGCAACCAGACCAAGAGTAAGAAACAAAAAATTGAAACAGGTTCAGAATTAAAACAAAAATTGAACCAAGACCTTATTGATCAATTACCTAGTTCAGGACCACAGGCCAGAAGGTCTGCACAATTGAGGGCCGATATGGAAAAGTTAGAAGATAAATGCAAACATATTGGTGATGTGTAGACTCCTATTAGGGGATATGAATTGTTTATGTTCCACTATTGTCAAAGAAATAGATTTGAACCAATATGCAACCTGTAGAATTTCAATTTGGGAAAAATAGTTGTTCCCAATGTCTTTGTGAATACAGAGCTCATAAGACTTCTAGCTAAGCATTACAACCCAACCCTTAAAGCTATTTACAACCTGCAAAGTGAACCTTTCATGCATGTGTCCAAGACTTCAATTTGTGAAGTTTTTAACCTAGATGACACATGTGGCGAGCCTATTGTGCACAGGGATTTGGAAAGGGAGTATTGGAGAATGGATAAAACTTATAAAGGATGGAGGTTTCCATTACACATGCCTAGGAAAAATGGAGACCTTGTTCCACTTGAAGACAATGATGGGTCTCCTTTTCATGTTGATTTGTTTGAGCCCTACCTGAAACATACTTACTTCTCGGTATGCTAAATAATGGGAACAAAGGCCTCAGAATTCATGTCTATAGGGGCAATGGTGATTGTTGCAAATGTAGAGTGCCACAATGCCAGACTTTTTGATTATGCCTCACACATTTTCAAAGGGATTGACTTAGGATTAATGACCATCAAGAATGCATCTCCTACACTGCACTTCAAACATTACTCCATTCTTATGCATATGATACTATGGACAGGGGTTAGGGATGTGGCTAGAGGAACTAAGAATTACACAATTTGACAAAGAGGATCATCCACTACTAGTGCAATTGTGGACTGCTATTTGGCACAATAGATTTGTTAATTCCAGTTATGATCATTTTGAAGAATATTTTGTCAAGATATTGTATAGGTTCTATAATCATCCTTGTGATTATTCGTTGTCTGATGAGATTAGAAGATTTTTGATCCCCAAAAATTTTAATGGACCACCAACTGTGGGTCATAATTAGGGTGATTGGTATTGTTATACTGATTCAACCATGATAAGAGTGTATGGGTTTGAAGATACACCTTTCCTTCTACCAAAAATTATGCCAAATAGGGTTGCATATTTGGAGATTGTCAGGTAAATGGATTATTCCAATGTTATGAACTTGAGTGCCTATGAGAAACAATCATTTATTCCTAGTACATTGTGCTTTGGAGATTTCATTGTGTTTTCCAAGGAAGGATATGATCTTATTTTGGATAAGTTACTATATTTCAATATGAAGAAAGTTGCACCAAGGAAGGGATTTGATCTTGAGGGTTATATTGGTTTTTCAAGGGAAAAATAGAATCTAGGTGGTTATGACCACATACCATATCCTCATGATGACACTATCAGAAACCTAGAGGAAAGGGAAGTTGAGTTGGCCATTGATAACTATAACAAAGAAATGGAACAAAGGATGAGGGAAATACAGGCAGGAGAAATGTTTTCCTCTAGAAGTGAGGAATCTTCTAGTGAAAAGGAATCCCAAGGTCAAACCGGCAAGATCTCTAAACTAAGAATTGAGGATTATCAACCTACCAATAGAGAACAAGAAGTTGAAGAATTATCTGATATAGATACTAGGAAGTTGGCATATGTCTTTTGTTTTTTATGATTAGTTTATAAAGTTTCCTAAATTTAGATCTTTCTTGTACAAGCAAAAAGGAAAAGCAATAAGGGAATCAGTCACATACATCACACCTAGCAATGAAAGCCAGTTGCTTAACACTTTGAAGGTGGATGTAGAGAATGAAATGAAGGATATGACTCCAGAGAGAGGAAGAAAATTATTGGAGGATTCCAGTGTAATGATTTTCCCTAGTCTAGATTTAAATTATGCTCTTGTCTTTGATAGTTTTTTGCATAATAATGGCGTTAAACATAAGCTCAGTCCTGAAGGGGTGACAAAAGTATATACTAGATTGAGATATAACCTCGATGAGGGCTTTGTCATGATTTTAGCCCTGTATCCACCATATAAGAAATTTGTGATTATTGACACTAAGAAGGCATTTGGTCATGTGATGACATTGAAAGTAGGAGAAACTGATCCTATGGTCAAGTTTGACATTGGCATTAATGTAGCCAAATTAAATAAAGCTAGCTTTGATGCACTCTTTGCAGTATTACACAAGAGGTATACCAATCTGATGGTCTGGATGGACATGTTCTAGATAACCCACTCCAAGAGTCATACTACTATTCATGAGCACAAGAGAATAAATGACAGAATTCAGGAAAAGGTCAAGGAGATACAAAAGAGAAGCACTTCTGACACTGGAACCATTAAAGTTGCTAAGGATATCATGAGAAAACAAAAGGATTATTATAAGGAACTTCAAGGAGATGCAAACAAAATCATCTATGCTGCAAAAGAAGGGGTGCTTGCACTATTCAAAGATGATGGAGAATTGAAAGACTGGAGTGAATGGATGAAATAATGTAAACTGATACTGCATGGAGCTTTGGAAGCAGCCAAGAATGATGACTCAGCACTAGAGGAGGCTTGTGAGCATTTAGAGAAGATGATCATCGTGGAGATAGCTGCGAGGAATGCTACAAAGGATGCTGACACAAACTTGAGCCAAGAATATTTAGATCATATGACACAAGCTTATTTGTGTCTCATTAGAGCATAATTATTAATGTTTAATTGTTGTTAATTCCAAAAGACACTTATGAAGAGATGTACCCTCTTCAAGATATTACTATATAAGTTGAACATTGTAATAATTGGAGGAGATAGATAGGAAGAGTGAATAGGGAGAGAATAGGAGATATATAGAAGATACTTTCAAAATGTTTATCATATAGATTATATTGTATGGACCATGATGCATGCATGAAATTTTGGCAGAAATCAATGAATCATCTTTAATTCTATGTGGTTCAATATTGATGTATATTTTTTTTTTATTTAAAGCAATTATCTGGCTGTCTCCACACTGTTATTTCTTTGTTATTTGAATTTTTGTATCCAAGTTGATATTCAATTTCATCAATACACATTTGTTGTTATTGTGTAATCAAGTTGATTGGTTTCCATCAAGGAATTAAATCCTTTTAATTGATTGGAGTAGCTTGGAAGTAACATTTGGATCAGTAAGAATAGTTAGGTAATTGATAAGATTGTCACACCCAATGTCAACCACAAAGCGAAAAACACATCGTATAAAATAAGAAGACTGTGCCATGAACCATGAGAAGGACAAATGCAAAAGAATAATGCAAATGTATGCCTCCACTTTAAAGAAATTTCTAAACACCATGTTGTGAGCAATTATTTTAATGTAGCACATGATAAAGCTAACAATAAAAAGGACATGAGAGCTAACTTGAAAGTCCCTATGCCAAGTCATATGTTTCCAAGTAAAGCTATGTCATGCAAAAGAAAAAAGAAAAGGGGTTGCCCCAAAAAATGAAACTTCAAACGCATAAGGGATATATGGATTTGGGGTTAGTATGTTATTGCTACAATGTTTTTGAGGGAGCTCAAAACTGTCATCATTCCCCAAATACTCATAGAACTAGTAGAATGTGATTAATAATAAAAATGAATGATGAATGTATATCACCTTTCTCACACAATCATTCAATAATGTCCTAGGATTCCTAATTGGATTGACTATCAACCTCACAAGGTGAGTCAATTCTCAACAAGGAGGACCTAGGAGGGGGTTCTTTCAAATTTAAGGGGTTCACCACCAAGAAAATGCTGGAAAAGGAAAATAAGCATTCAACTCACAAAACCTAATAATGCAAGCTAAATGATGGATGCAAATAATGAAATTATGCAATAGGAAGTCAAGATGTGTGTACCTAGGAAGTTTGGAAATGTAATGAGGATTCAGAAAATGTAAAGAAGCTATCAAAATATGTTGTGAAGGAAAAAATATGCCCTTATTGTTGTCTTAGTCTCACTGTTGTTTTTTGGGGCAGATGCAAAATATTTAGATGCTGAAACCAAATCTTGAAGAATTTCTAAAAATATCTTCAAGAGGACTAAGACACCGTAGGTGGCGACTTAGTCTCGTATGGAATTTATAGAATCTCCAAATGTGGTCTTGAGGCTTGATGTATGTTCTTCCTTCTTCTCTAATCTCAAGCTCTTAAACTTCTGGATCTAACCTGTAAGTGAGTTTCCTTGAAGATGACAACTTTGCAATACAACTTTGCAACTTGGAAACTTTTCACTTCAAATGATCTTCAAGTCTTCAACCTAAATCTGCAATCACAAACATGCAAGAGAAGAAAAACTTGTTGATTGTTAGTGAATGGGGGTTTGTCTTGGTCAAACCCCTTGTTGGTAATTAAACCTTGAAATGAAATGGAGTAATGAAGGGAAATGATGAATGAACAACATGCAATGCTACAACTCACCAAACCCTTACTATAAAGTTTGGAAAATTATGTGAAATAGTTGCAATGGATATGGATCTTGAATCAAAGGAATGCTTGATGGATATGGACTTGAATTACTTGCTTGAATCAAAACCCTACATCACAAATGTTAGCACAAAAACACACATGATGCAAGATCTTTGATATGATGCTTGAATCTTAATGATGGCTCCAAATGCTTGATAAATTGCTCTTGAATGCTCTTGTGAACTCAATTATGATATGATAAATGCTCTCATAAAAGACTTGGATGAAAATGAATGAGGTAACCTTGTATTTATACCTATCTATGCTTAATATCCCAAAATGACACCACACCAAGCTGACATATGAATTCATTAATTAAAGGAGGCTAAATCCCGCCAGAATTTGAAATTAAATCCCAAAAATACCTCAAAGGGGACTAAGATGCCCTAGGTGGCATTTTAATCCCAACCCAAAAATCAAGGACACTCAGATAGAATCATTAAATTATCATTTATCCATTAGAAAATGTTGGGATTAGCCAGAAAAAGATATAATTCATAGGGCTTGTAGATACAAAATAGGACCAATTAAGACATAAACAAGGATAAATAAAGCAAGGTGGGCCCAAAAAAGTGTGGAAATGAAAGGGTATGCATTTTTCTACACTATAGAATGACACAAAGAGAGAAAAAACAAAGAAAAACCTTTCAAGTCAACATGGAAGAGACATGAATGTATTGGCATCTTGCATCATCCCCAAAAGCAAAACACAAGACAAATGAAAAAGATAAAGATAAAAGAAAAGCTTTTGAGTCAACATGGAAGAGACATGAATATCTTGACGCCTTGCATCATCCCCAAAAGGAAAACATGAGACAAATGAAATAGATAAAGGGTAAAAAGATAAAAGATTTACAACATAGAGAAGAATGAAGGTACAAATAGAGGAATTAGATAGAACATCACAACAAATCACATTATGCACATGTAAGAAATAAAAATAAAATGAAAAATAAATAATGTAAAAGACTATTAAGGAACATGTGAGTCAACCTAAAGCAGGTCATCTACATCCCAATCATGTTCATTGTTTACAAAAGGTGGACAACTAGCCAAGGGGACAATAGCAAGTGTCGAACTAGGGCCATCACTAGGTTCAACACTCTTCTTAGGAGAATTGTTGTTTAAGTTGAACATGGAAGAGGAAAACAATGTATTCAATTCATTATGCACCTCTTCGCCAATTTTATTAATCTCTTCATCATTGTCATCTAAGTTAATCACAACAAGAGGTTGAATGATAATGTCTAGGGAAGGGTTCAAATTTTGTTGCAATTGTTGTATTGGACTGTTTTGTTTTGGGGAAGGGGTAGAGTCATCATGCATTGATTCATTCGGGTTTGGATTTTTATTTTCTTTGTTTATTTCTTCATGTAACCTATGGGCAAGGGAACGACATCTACATATATGCTCTCTAGCACCTCTATTTCTTTTAGTTCTAAATTCAAGTTGTGTTTATGTAGGAGCGGGTTGATCAACCATCGGTTTCTTTTCTTCCCTTAGGGGAGGAATGGAAGGAACCATGGGAGGTTGTTTGAGCACTTTCTCTTTAACTTTATAGACTTGTTTTATTCTAGGAGGTGTGACGAGATTGTGTTTGTTATCTCTTGGTCTTTTGTAGGAAGTAGGTGAAGGTTTTGTCTTAGGTTGGTCTTGGTTATTTGGAATTTCTTTAGGCTCAATCATGGTTTCATCAAGGATGGTAGGATCGATCATAGGTTGAGACATGTTTTGGAGGGATAATTTTTCTATTTTCATTGCCTTGAACTTTTGATAGGACATGAAAAATAAGTCTTCTCTTGGTTTTATAGGTTCTATAGGCTTAGGCCAAAATAAATATAAGGAAAAGTTTCCACATGAAGACAAAGGGTTAAAACCACTATGATGGATGGTGAAGGAAAATTTAAGCATTTATGTACAACTGAAGGGATTTCATTCATGGAGCAAAGCCATGGATAGCCTAGCTTCACCCGAAATTGGTCTGACTGTGGGATGATGGAGAATGAGATATCTAATGTTTTTTATCCTATTTCTAAAGGAAGAGTGATTGATCCCATCATAGGGCAAGTGAAACCATTATGCGTCTTGATCCATGCTTTCAGTTTATCATATATATCTTGATAGAGTTCATGTAGAAGTAAGAATTCCTTGGTGATCACATTCTCTCCACATATAGGATCTATTAATATCCCATTAGTGGGCTTGCCATACATATGGCCGGCTATGTAAAGAGGAATATCAGGTGCATGTTTAAGTATATATTGTGAGGAGAAAGCAATCTCAAGAGGCTTTTTAGTTCAACCCTTATGAGGAATGACATCTATCACTCCTACCATGTCATCCATAGGATCATTATCTATAGGATCATGTTGACCATTGTCATTGTTATCATCATTTGTATCAACATTCATCACATCATTCTTTGTAGTTTCGCTAGCTTCGACAAATGAAATGTTATGATTAGGCATAGGGTTGGTAAAAAGTTGTGATTTTTGGTTAGGAGGGGAAACAAACTTATTTCCTTGATCACTAACACCTCCAACAGAAAAATGACTGGAATTAATGAGGTCTTGCACAAGATGTTTAAGATGCTTACAATATTTTATATCGTGTCTATTTTGTTAGTGATAATGGTAGTAGGAATTAGGTCTATAGCTTGCCAACAATGGTTTATTAGGATCGGGTATTTTAACAGGAGGCAAGGTAATCATCTTTTGTTCTAGGAGTTGTGGCATTGTGTTGTGAAGGGTATCAGGTAAGGGAGTGAATTTCCTTTTTGGGTCCCCATAGCTAAAGGGCATCACGACCTTAACAACTGCTACTTGGTTATTGATATTTTGATTGCTTGTTGAGGGGGATTGAATTGAAGGAAACCTTTATTATGTTTTCTAAAAGGTTGGTAATTGTTTTGGTTTGCGAAATATTTTTCAATTCGGCTAGAGGTGGATTTTGTACCACGACTACCAACCAATTTTTGATAATCATGGAGGGTAGTACACAAGTGCATAAAGGAGGGAAATTTCATCATGGTAAGCTTATCTTGTATCTTACTTTGCAATTTTTTGATGAACATATTTCGAAGGTGAGAATTGGGAACCTTGACATCGATTTGGGAATAAAGTGATTTATAGCATGAGATGAAGTCAATAATATTTTCTTCTTCTTTTTTCTTGCATCTCATCAAATTGACCAAGGTCATCTTAGGAGTCATATGCACTTGCAAATGGTTGACAAATTCCTCAACAAGTTCAATAAATGCATGGATTGAGTTGCTTGGTAATGAAGAGAACCATTCCAAGGCAGTATCTTTCAAGGACCTAGGGAAAAGCTTAGCCAATAGTTTATCATCAAGAACAAAGTCACTAAATAAGGCGGTATAAGAATTAACATGGTTAGAAGGATCTCCCTTTCCTCCATATTTCTCAAATCTAGGCACCTCTACACTTTGTGGCATCAGTGTTTGCAATATATCTAAGGACAATGGATTGTTTTGACATAGTATGTAGGTGGTCCATTTTGATTTTGGTTGATGGTGGAAACTTGCTTTTGAAGGGATGAAACAGTTTACAAAAGTTAATTTATGAGAGGGTCATTGCTTGTGTTATGAGATGGAGGTGAAAAAGGTGAGGGAGTGTATGTGTTCGAGGGACAAGTGAATGGAATGCTTACAGGTGGTAAAGTGGTAGGAGATATGACGTGTGATGCCACAAAGGTACTAGGCATGCTAGTGAAAATACCCAAGGAAGGAATCACATTACTAATCCAGTTGCATTGTTGGTGTGACTTGAGGGTTGGTATAGGTGGGAATTGAGGCAATTGTTGTGAGAGGAGGAATTTGAGTTCCTCTTTGGCTTGTGACATTGCTTGTAGGTAAAGGACAACTAGTGGCTGAGGTGAGGTGTTTTCCAAATATTTGAACTATGTTTTTCACAAGGTCAAGTCCATCTTCACTTTCAAGCATGTGGTGAATGTTATCTATAGTAGGGATGGCAATAGTTGAAATTTTGTCATTTTGCACTTGATGTTGTAGGTTTACTAAGTCTTCATGAAATTGAATTATGTTTTCTTGTGGAATATTATCAATCCTTCGTTCAATATGCATCACACTACTTGAAGGCAAGCAGTTGTTAAGGGTATGGTCCATACCTAGTGTACTAGTGTCAATACTAGGAGTAAAAGAGCTAGATAACCCAAGATCCATGATGATTGTGCTATCATGGGATGAGGGATGACACAAGTCTCAAACTTCATCTCACTACAGTATTAGCAATAAGACACCAAATACTCATGCAAGGGGTACTTAATGTAAGATGAATGCAAATGCAATATAAGCTAAGGACAATGAAATGACTATAATAGAAATTCTATAAATTGAAATAGAGAGGTATCAATAGCAAACAGGAGCACAAAAATAGAGCTTTAAATGCTGAAAAATGCAATGCAGAATCTGCACTGGCACTGATTCACCCAAAGGGGCATATGAGTCCCAATGAGGATTTTTTTCAAAATTTTCAAAAAAATTCAAGTGATTTTTATACTTTTTATGTTGTATGATTTGTAAACTAAGTAAAAATTAAAATTTTGTATCATTTTCACTCATTTAGGATACAAAAATGAAAGCTATATGAATATTCACTAATGCAAAATTAGAAACCCTAGAATGTCAATTAACTAGTGCAAACCTAATGTAATGTTTTAATGCAAGCAAGATCTAGGATGATGCACTCTAAATCAAAATTATGATGTTCTAAATGCAAGTTCACCAAAATGAAACAATAGAAAATGGTGGTAAGATGTTATCATATGGTTTAGGACATAGACCACACCCACTTTCCAATTATTTCATTGAAGGATAACCCTAGAGATCTCAATCCAAAGGAGAAAGAGATCTTGCGATAGGGTTGTCCTAGGGGCTGATTGTAAACTAATGAGGGGTTCGCCACCAAGCTAGGGCTTCACAAGATAAATGCAATGTAATATGAAATGCTTAAACCTAGTTTGATGCAATCTTTCACTAAATGACCTAGAAATATATCCAAAATAGAATAACAAGTTGTAAGATGAAATGTGTGCACCTAGGAATCTAAAGATGATTGATTGAAGCTCTGAAATGTTGGAGATTCTAACTTTAATGTTGTCTGGGACTCATACTATAGGCTAGGTGAATCGGTCCCAGATCTTGGTTTCTGTGTAGAAACATGAATCTGGCAAATGGGTATCTGAATCTGTAAAAATCTAAATTTTGACCTAAACTAGGACTCATTTGCTAGAAGTGGCGAATCAGTCTAGTTAGGGTTTTCTGGAACTTCAAGGTCTTCTTTTTTCTTCCCAATTTATTTTTGGATTCAAAATCTTGATTTGCAACCTGTAGAAGCTCTCCGAGTATTTCCAATGCAAGGTGACAACTTTGAAAACTTTAGGCACTTTGACAACTTTCTCCAAACTTTCTCTTCAATTTGTCTTCAATCTAAACCTACAAATCACACACTAAAGAGAGGGGAAAATGTTGTTTTGTTACTAGAAAGGGGTTTTCCTTGGTCAAACCTTGTTTTGGTAATCAAACCTTGAAATGAAATGAAATAGTAATGGAGAATGATGAATGAACAAAATATGATGTTGCAACTCACCAAACTCTAGCAATGAAGTGTTGCAAACATGTATGAGATGGCTCCAATGGATGTAGACCTTGACTCTTGCTTGAATGTGATAGATCTTGAATGAAATGCTAGCTTGAATCATAGAACCCTACATCACAATCGTTAGCTCAAAAACAAACATGATACTTGAAGACTTTGACATGATGCTTGATACTTGAATGATTCTCTAAAATGCTTGATAATCTACCCTTGTATGATCTTGAATTCTCTTGTTGACACTTGAATGCTCTTGTGAACTCAAAATTGCTATTATGAATGCTCTCACAAAAGTCTTAGGTGAAAATGAGTGAAAGAACCTTGTATTTATACTTAATTATGCCGACATCAGATCTAGGAGGATAAAATCTCGCCAAAATTTTGAATTAATTTAATTTTGGGCCACACGGGACTCATTCGCCCAAGGTGGTGAATGAGTCCCATTAGGCATAATTTATGGGACCATTTTTAAAAATTCTTAGAAAGGTGTGAAACCAGGTTCAGGACCCAAAAACCTAGGTGGGACTCATTCACCCAAGGTGGCAAATGAGTCCTAGATCACTAAATCTTGGCCATACAACTTGAAAACACCTGAATTATGATTGGATGTTGATTTTTGTTAGGATTATCCTTGAAAAGATGCATTAAATGGGGCTTGTGGATGCAAAGTATGGCCAATTAAAGCATAAAAAAGCCCAATTATTAATGACAACCTTAGAAAGGTGTGAAGTGTGTTACAACACTTTACAACACTCCAAATAAGGCATGATTAAGGTAAAAATAGGTCTAGTAGGTGTAGTTAATTAATAAAACCTCAGAAAAGTGTGAAAGTCTATTACAACACTTCACAACACTTTAGCAAGGTAATATTTATGTTCATTAGTTCACAAGGGCCCAAGACCTAATGTGAATGTTTTAAACACATTACAATACTAAATCAAGGCACCATTAAGCCTAGTTAACAAGGAGGACCCAAACAAGTAAGAAAAAGTAAAAGGGATACTTTTTTTGTTGCCACACAAAGTATCCACATCAATGCCAAACTATAATGAATGATCATGGAGAGAATGAACAATAGGGTCAGAGTGATCACTCACAAAAACTGAATAGGAATCATCTCCATCAAAGAGAAGATGAATGTAATCAATAGTTTCTCTAAAATCTACAATATATGTCTCCATAAACAAGTTTGAAGTACTTGTGAAGAGATCATCACAAAGATGAATCTAAAATACTATATATGTCCTACTCCAAGGAGTCACTAGAAGCTCTTGAAGAAGCAACACTAGACTCTAAAGTAGAAATAAATGATTGAAATGTGATCTCAAAATGAGAAGTAAGATGAAAAGTATCTGTCATATGAACATTCAAGACATGCAAAATACTTAGATCATCTAAAGTATCATCATTATATAGTCAATGCTAAATTTAAATGAGTGACAGAGTACACACTAAAGTTGGTGAACGTATATTTTACTATGGAGGAAGATCCATAATAGAATAGTTTACAAGATAGGAATTTATGTAGAAAACAAGGAGAATGCATTGTGTATTAGACCAAGAATGAAGGTGTATTGTACAAGAGTATAAAATACCAAGTGCATCTCAAAATAACAACTATTTGGGCTAGGAGAATGGTAAGTTAGTTAATGGCTTAGGAATTAAAGTGAATATGTAATTAATGAAAATCATTCTCAAAAATGATTGAGCAACTAATTTGACATAATTATAGAATCAAAATCAAAATATGGTCCTCTCAGAAAATTTGTAATAAACATGGAAGCTATTGTAGTGATTCAAATATATCAATTAAAAAGGTTTGAAGCCATATAGAGCATATAAAGGGTGCCAATAGTGCAAAATATTATAATAAGATACAATAGTAAAGAAAATTTTGATGAGGGAAATACTCAAGTGCCAATTGAAGGAAGTGACTCAGTATTATAGAGAACTTGGTGCTAACACTAGTTAAAGGAACTAGGGGTTAACTATGAAGGAGTGAGATCAATCCAAGTTTGATGAAAAGTGCAGAAATTTAGAGTAGAATACCACAAGAAGATTAAAATAGAAGAATGTATTTGTATCCACAAAGATAGAAAGTGTCAAGAAGTATGTGAAATGAAGAGTATGGTAAGTTAGTTAATGGCTTAGGAATTAAAGTGAATATGTAATTTATGAAAATCATTCTCAAAATGATTGAGAAACTAATTTGACATAATTATAGAATCAAAATCAAAATATGGTCCTCTAAGAAAAATTGTAGTAAACATGGAAGCTATTGTAGTGATTCAAATATATCAATTAAAAAGGTTTGAAGCCAATAGAGAGCATATAAAGGGTGCCAATAGTGAAAAATATTATAATAAGATACAATAGTAAAGAAAATTTTGAAGAGGGAAATATTCAAGTGCCAATTGAAGGAAGTGAATCAGTATTCTAGAGAACTTGGTGCTAACACTAGTTAAAGTAACTAGGGGTTAACTATGAATGAGTGAGATCAATCCAAGTTTGATGATGAGTGCACAAATTTAGAGTAGAATACCACACAAAGATTAAAATAGAAGAATGTATTTGTATCCACAAAGATAGAAAGTGTCAAGAAGTATGTGAAATGAAGAGAAGAAGGGGTGGTCATATATTGTATGGATGGAAAGTTTAAATTGGGATTATAGAACATGTAGATAGTTCAAGGAACCATAATTGGAGCAAAGATAAT
Organism: Sequoia sempervirens; assembly: GCA_007258455.2. Classification (NCBI taxonomy): domain Eukaryota; kingdom Viridiplantae; phylum Streptophyta; class Pinopsida; order Cupressales; family Cupressaceae; genus Sequoia; species Sequoia sempervirens. The sequence goes on along the minus strand of VDFB02270651.1, from coordinate 178,252,043 downwards.
TTTTCATATTAGTGAATTATTGTGACAACAAAATTGTGTAGAAGGGAAAAAAATTATGTTGAAGGGAGATTTTGCCTCAAATAAGAGATGGAAGAGATTCTTTGAACTAAGAAATAAAAGGAAGTATAGATTCTATAAGTATGGAAATAAAAAGTGTGTGTAAAGAATTGTTGATTTGGATCCAAGATGGAGGAATTGAGGTACCTATGTTGAAAGTAAGAAATGTATATCTTATATAAGAGAAAAGTTTGGAAATAATAGTTGAAGGATGTGGATAGGTCAAGCAAAAAATCTATCCATGAGGAGTGTAGAGAAGTGTAAATGTTAAAATAGATTTTGGAGGTTAAATAATGTCCCAACTTAGCATTAGAGTTAGAGGGGGTAAAGGAGAAAGCTTGATTTTTTAATTAATTCCTATTCATTTGTTGTGGGTACACTAAGGTTGGATTACTTGTCAAAAGAGTTGGCATATCATGGATCCCTTATTTGTGAGAACTAATCTCATGAAATTCATACATGGGGTGTCCAATGCAAGAGCATCCCCAATGTTGAAAATGAAGGTAATATTGTAGCTTAAAACTTGTAAAACTATGAGCCTGTAGATCTAATTAAGTGTTATTTGTCATAATTCTTTGTGTATGATTAATCTGTTTAGATCAAATTTACCAAATTTAGAAAGAGACAAAATATTTTAGAAGAATAGGACAAGAAGATAGAAGTGACACAATATATACGTGGAGAAACCCTTTTGGAAAAAAATTCCACCAGAATCAATAGTGCTTGTATTATTTAACCTTAGAACAAGATTGCAATAATATTATATCAATCCTTGATTGATATTCTTCCTTGCCTTCAACAATCCTTCTTCACAACCTGTAATAAACTCTCATGGAACTCTCATACACTTGTTGCAATTAATAGAAAATAATTTGCATGTAAAACCCATAAGAGTATGCCTAGAATTTGATGGTCTAGGTGACCATTTTTTGCATTTTAGACCATAAATTACAAATTAAAAATTTATTAGACCATATAATTTGACTTGCTATATTTTTATAACTATAAATATGACACTTTAAATTATTATCAAATTGTAAAAAAAATTATTATAAAGTGTGTGTGTGTGTATATATATATATATAAGTTTAGAATCTTTTTAAAGATAGAATATAATTATTTCTAATTTTTACAATAAATTTAAGATTTTGATATTTTTACAAACAATTATCATTACTTTATATTAATATAAGTGATGTATATGTATATATATATATATTAATTGAAAATCTTTTCAAAATAGAATCTTTTAAAGTTAGAATATAGTACTTTCTAATTTTTAAAATATTTTTATCAATAAATTTAAGAATTTGATAATTTTACTAATAGTTATCATTGCTTTATATTAATATATATGATTTATAATATTTATTATAAAAATATATTAATTTAAATTTTTTTCAAAATATAATATGATTATTTTTTAACTTTTAAACAAGATTTATTTTTTATATTTTTTATATGAATTTAGAAATTTCTTGTTAATTGTAACATAAATCGAATATTTTTACATTTATTACTAATTATCAATCTTTTCTTATTTTACATTTTTTAATATATATAGGATATCCATATGAATAATAACATAACAAGAATTTTCATTTTTTTCAAATACAACATTTGTTTTACAGGTAGTTGGGAGCTTTCATTTTTTTTCAAGATCCAAGTTTGTGTTCCACATAATTGGTTTTTACAAATAATTTATGTTTTTAAATAGGTGAATTTTAGGATTAAATTATTTTTAATTTTATATAATTATTTCTTCCTAGATTTGAAATTGGTATTTAAATGTGCTTTTAGATAGATGAATTTGGGGATTGAACTAACATTTGTGTTACAAGTAATTGGCTTTTACAATTTATCTTTTTCATAAAACATCAAATGACAGGCATTTAAATGATCAAACCGTCACAAAATTTTCATATGATAGGTAGGGGTGGCTATTAAATTCAAAGCCTACATAAGAGTTGTACAATACAAGAGCATAAAGCTACTCACAAAAATCTATGCCTAAATTGGGCAAGTAGAGTTCCATAATGTATTCTAAAGTCAAATCAAAGTCTTCCTCAATTTAGGTGCCCCAAACTGAACACTTAACTGAACTTTGGTCAAGAAGATATCATGCAAACTTCACCTCAAAGTTGGCACCCAAGAATGGGCCCAGTTGACTAAGCCTTGTAAATATCTTCTCATGCAAAAGGTGTTAACTAAAAGATGCCAACTTGGGCGCCCAAGGTGGTCCCAAGTCAATCTTAGTTAACCGAAACATATCTCTCCAATTCATGCAAACATTATGCATGATTGATCATCCCCACTTAACTGAAAGCATCCACCTATTATTTTCCATGTAACTGAAGTCATTAGTCATGCAACTCAAGTAAACTCAAGTCAACTAGCATTCAACTCAAAATAACTACATGCAATTGAAGATAATTGAACCATAACTAAACTAAACTGAACTGAACTAAATTGAACTAAATTGAATTGAACTGATACTAAATTGATAGTGTCACTCCACTCATGTAAATATCAATCCCTAATTTTTAGGATCAAAACATGCATTACTCAAGTGTTATCAATCCTCTAAACAGTTAACTGAAGCAAGGTGGGTTCCACCTTCCATGTGGGCACCCCATGTGCTTCTATCTTGTTGGAGCTCTTCTTGGACATCCCCACATGTTCATATCATTTAGGAATAATCACAAATGTCAATTTACATGTTCATTTCATTCGAATTTAATCTCTTTCCAATCCTAGTGTTGGGGAACACTTTCCAAGGACATAGGACATACATGAAATATGTTTAGGATTGTAATTAAATGGCATCCTATTCCCAACATTCTCCCACTTAACATTATACATTGTAATTATTCTAAACAAGGAATAATTATTATAAATCAAGTACAGGACTCAAGGCTAATGGCCTTCCTACACCAAGAGAACTTATCTGTAGGAACTGGTTTCATAAGATAATCTACAGCATTGATCAAAGTGTCAACTTTCTCAATCAATACCTTCCCACTCTCAACCATTTCTAGAACAAAGTGATACTTAACATCAACATGCTTAGTAAGAGGATGATACATAGGAACTTTGGCTAAACAAATAGCACTCTAACTATCACATTCAAGTCTAATTTGTTTGCAATTAAAACCAATACCTTTCCCAATTCTATGTAACCAAACTGCCTCTTTAGAGGCATGTGTAGCAGCCATGTACTTTGCTTCTGTGGTGGACAAAGCAACTGTGGGCTGCCTCTTAATCATCCAACTAACCACAACTCCAAACAAAGTAAACACATAGCCACTTGTTGACCTCCGACTGTCTGGGTCTCCTGCTCAATCTGAATCAAAAAAACCCTATATGTCTAATGATTTGTGCATAATATCAATTTCATTAGCACCATGATAAACCAAACAGTAATCAGAAGTACCTCATAAATAGTTAAACACCCTCTTAACATAAGTCCAATGTTCTTTACCAGGGTTAGATATAAACCTACTTAGAACTCCCAGTGCTTGGGCTATATTTGGTCTTGTATAGACCATTGCATACATCAAACTACCAACTGCACTAGCATATGGAATTTCAGACATTTCCTCATGATCAAAATCAAATTTATGATCCATGTCCAAACTTAACTTAATACCAACTGGTAAAGGAATATTAATTGGTTTTATACTATCATGCATGTTAAACCATTTCAAAATAGTATCAACATAGTTTCTTTGACTTAAGCAAAGATTTTTGTTACCTCTATCTCTACCGATCTCCATACCAAGGATATATTTTCCAGCCCCTATATCTTTCATCTCAAATATGCTAGAGATTTGTGCTTTCAATTCTTTGATCATTACCTTGTTGTTACCAATAAACAACATGTCATCAACATACAAGATAATAATTAAAATTTGATCATCAATAAATTTTATGTTAACACAATGATCTTCCTCACTCCTAACATAACCAATTTTCAATGCAAAAGCATCAAACTTCTAGTACCACATTCTAGGTGACTATTTCAATCCATATAAAGATATCTTTAACTTGAAAACTAATAATTATTTTCCTTTTTAAAAAAACTATTAGGTTGCCTCATATAAATCTCCTCATCAAGATCCCCATGTGTAAACGATGATTTTGGCAAACCAAATGCTCTCTAACTCTTCTAGGGTTTTTCACCTAAAAGGAGAGAGATGGGCCAAAATGTTAATGTCTACACTCAATATTAATGAAATGAGGGATGAAATGTGTCTAAATGTAATGTCTCAAGTGCAATAAGTTGAAAGAAAGATGATTTAATGATGTAAAACCTAAGAAATGCAAAGTGTTGGAAAACACATTATGATATGCAAACATGTGATAAATGACCTAGAAATGCAAACAAAACCAAATAGAAAGTTGTGAGAAAAAATGTGTGTACCTAAAAGTGTGTTGTAGACTTGAAGCAACTTTGAAATTCTAGAAATTCTGATTTTTAAGCCTGGCGGGACACTTGTGCCAAACTAGGTGACTTAGTCCACTTTTAGAAAAATTCTGGAAAATTGCACCAAAGCCTATCTCAGCCAAATGGGTATCCAAACCTATAAAAAAATTTGGAAAATAGGTTTAGTGGGACTAAGTCGCCACTAGTGGCAACTTAGTCCACTTTTGAATTTCTGAAAATTTAGAAGTGGAAACGAAAGCCCTAGGTTTGCACTCTAGTTTCCCACAAGTGTTCGCTTTTGAAACTTTGATTTTCGAGTCTAGGGGTGACTTTTAGTGGACATTTTTGGCTTGGTAAAAAATGAGAGGTCTTCAACAAGTCTTCAACCTTATCTTCAATGATCTTTAAACCTGCAGTGCCTAAATCTGCAAACACATAAAGATAGAAGGAGAAAATGTTGATTGTTAGGGCATGGGGGTTTGCCTTGGTCAAACCCCTTTTAGGTAATTAAAAAAAATGAAGAAAGAAAGTAATGCAACAATGGATTTAATACCTTGCCATGATGTTTGATCTTGAATTTCTGTAGCAAAACATGAAGAATTTTCCCTTGAATGTCTTAGGAAGCTATCTTGATGACTTGCAATGATAAAACCCTAGCTTGCTTGACTTGAGAACATGATGAGTGATGAATGATAATGATTTATGAATCAATATGAGTTAGGAGATTGAAAAATGAGGGTAAAAACCCTTATTTATACACAATTATGCCTTAATTCCCGAAAATACCTCATCACAAGCCAACCTTAGGTCTTAAAGAATAAGAACCCGAAAAAAATTTGAATTAATTTTGATTTTTGTGCCACATGGGACTAAGTTTCCCAAGGTGACGACTTAGTACACCTGGGAAATTTTGAGTGGATTTCAAAGATTAAGATGTATTAAATGTTGTTTATCGAGTTCTTCTTCAAAAAGATAATTAAGGCTTTTAAGTGCATAAAGGGGCCATTTAAAGCATAAGAAAGGTGTAAATATCTATAAAAGTGTGAAATTTTGTTGCAACTTTTACAACACTTTGAAATAGGTCTTGGTAAGGTTATTTAGGTGAATTATAACATTATGGTCCTAGAAAAGTGTGAAGATGTGTCACAACACCTTACAACACTCTTGCAAGACATCAATAAATGTATTTTATTCAATTTGCAAGGGTTCAAGACCTAGTGTGGATGTGTAGACACCTCACAACACCAAATCAAGGCCTCATTAAGCCCAATTTTTCATCAATTATTCCCATATCAAGAAAAGTATACATTTTTTGGCAATACACCATGTAAGAAAGCAGTTTTCACATCCATTTGCCCTATCTCAAAATCATAAGCAACAACAATAGATAAAAAAAAAATATAATAGATGTTAATTTAGCATCCGGAGAGAAGATTTCATTAAACTCAAATCCCTCTCTTTGGGAGTAGCCCTTAGCTACTAATCTAGCCTTATACCTTTTGAGATTACCATCTGCTCCAATTTTCTTTTTAAAGATCCATTTACAACCAATGGCCTTCTTTCCTTTGGGAAAACTCTCAAGATCCCATGTGTCACAAGTATCGAAGGGAACCATTTCCTCATGCATAGATTGTGGCCAAAGCTTGTTCTCATCTAAAGACAAAGCTCCCCTATAAGATCTAGGTTCATCATTAGTACTCATCAAAGCAAATATACAATAGAAATCAGGTGGGCTATACCTATCAACAAGATTATGTTGTCTTGTGGATCTTCTCAAAGAAGGTTCTTCTTGTTCCTCAATATTCTCATCATGAGAATCTATCTCAAAACTCTATGAACTCCCCTCATCCAATCCATCCAATTGTTATTCAACATGTGCATCTTCATGCTTCTTAGTATTTGTCTCAAAATTCACTGTTCAAGAAGTATCCTTCTCCTTTGGTTGTTCTTCTCTTGTATAAGATCTAAATTCCCTAAAAATCACATCTCTAGATATAGTAATTTTTCAAGTTAGATGATTCCAAAGCTTGTAACCTTTTAAATTTTCACCATAACCTATGAATATGCATTTCTATGCTTTTGGATCTAACTTAGAATGCTTTTCTTTAGGCACATGAACAAAGCCTCACAACCACAGATCCTTAAATATGCCACACTAGGTTTCCTACCTAACCACATTTCATAAGGAGTTTTATCTTCAATAGATGAACTAGGAGATCTATTGATTAAATAACAAGAAGTACTTACAGCCTCGACCCAAAAACATCGATCTAGCTTAGCACTACTTAGCATATTTCGAGCTCTTTCCATTAAGGTTTGGTTCATCCATTCAACTACTCCTTTTTGTTGAGGTGTATATGGAGTAGTTTTCTATCTCACAATTCCTACATGCTTACAATAATCATCAAATTCCTTAGAATAATATTCACCACCATTATTTGATCTCAACACTTTTATCTTATCATCTGGTTATTTCTTAACTAAAGCCTTAAATTCTTTAAACTTATTGAACACATCAGATTTGTTATGCATAAAATAGATCCAAGTGTATCTTGAGACATCATCAATAAATGTGACATAATATCTAGATTTTCCAATAGAGTCAATATCCACAAGACCTGTAACATCTTAATGAATAATATATAATAATCCTTTAGCTTTATTTTTTCCATTAGGAAATGGAGATCTAGATTGCTTTCCAAACACATAATGCTCACAAAAATCATTTTTTCCAATATTATAATTAGGAATATTGTCAACCAGTTTCTAATTAAGAATAGTCCTAAGACTTTTTTCACCAATGTGGCCCAATCTATGGTGCCACAATATACATGTATTTTCAGCTTCAGTTACATTGGCTAATTTATTCAAATTGGAGGTATTAAGCTTAAACAAATTCCTAGTCTGAGATTCTTTAGCAACCACCATATTCCCTTTCACCAATCTACAACCACCTTTGTCAAATGTCACATGCATTCCATAATCATTAAACTTAGATACAGAAAGTAGATTTCTAGCAAGTTCTGGAATATGTAAAACATCATTAAGGGTCTTAACCCTACCATCATTGAACACAAATTTACCTCTCCTTTGTCCACAATCTTTGTTGTGCTATTATCTCCAAAGAAGACATTCCCTCCATCATGTAGTATACTTAGTGAACCACTCCTTGTTAGGAATCATATGATAGGAGCAACATGAATCAACAAGCCAAGATTCATCACTAACACTTTTACATGAAATGATCAATGCATCATTACCGTCATCTGAGGATTTCTTTGTAGAAGCATCAAAAATATTTTTCTTGTTCTTACAATCCTTCTTTACATGTCTCGATTTCCCATAGTTCCAACACTTTACCCTACTCTTACTAGGGGTTTTAGACTATCCTTTAGACTTACCCTTTCCTTTCTTGTCTCCCTTAGGTTCCTTTTCCTGAGGCCTACCTCTTACAAACAAGGCATCTTAGGATCCTGTTTTAGACTTCCTCCTCATCTCCTTTGATAGGAGAGTAGGAATTATATTGTCCATCTTAGGATCTGCACCACTACCACTTATAGCAACAATTAGATTTTCCCAAGACTCTGGTAAAGAACAAAGTAACAAAATGCATTTATCTTCATCTTCTAGCTTTACATCTACAAATGCTAACTAACTTAAAATCAAATTGAAAGCATTTAAATGATGTGCAACAGAATCACCATCTTTCATCTTTAAAGAATACAACTGTCTTTTCAAATACAACTTATTAGTAAGACTTTTGGTTTGATAGATATCACCTATCCTCTTCCATAATGTATATGTGGTAGCTTCAACTAAAACATTCAAGAGAACAACATTAGTAAGACATAACCTTATGGTCCCTCTTGCCTTCTTATCAAGCTTAGCCCAATCCTCATCTAACATCATTGTAGATGGATTTTTCTCATTACAAACAGCTAACCATTGATCTCTCTCTTCAAGGAGATCCTCCATTTTTAGTTTCCACACCTCATAACTAGATCCATTGAATCTTTCAATATCTAGACAAGAAGTAGAACTCATTGTAACACACTTATTTTACAAATCTGTAATAACACAATAGTAAAATCTCCCACTACAACCAAAAAACCTTCAAACTTTTAAGAGAAAGGTGTCCCAAACTCTAACCAACCATTAGCTCTAATACCAAATTTTGAAAATGAAGGTAATATTGTAGCTTAAAACTTGTAAAACTATGAGATTGTAGATCTAATTAAGTGTTCTTTGTCACAATTCCTTGTGTATGATTAATCTATTTAGATCAATTTTACCAATTGTAGAAAGAGACAAAAGATTGTAGAAGAATGAGACAAGAAGATAGAAGTGACACACCATATACATGGAGAAACCCTTTCGCCAAAAAACTCCACCAGAATCAATAGTGCTTGTATTATTTAACCTTAGAACAAGATTACAATAATACTATATCAATCCTTGATTTATATGCTTCCTTGCCTTCAACAATCCTTCTTCACAACCTACAATAAACTCTCATGGAACTCTCGTACACTTGCTGCAATTAATAGACAATAATTTGCATGTAAAACCCATAAGATTTTTACAATACAAGAACATAAAGCTCCTCACAAAAATCTATGTCTAGATTGGGCAAGTAGAGTTCTAGAATGTAATATGAAGTCAAACCAAAGTCTTCCTCAATTTAGGCGCCCTAAATTGAACACTTAAATAAACTTTGGTCAAGAAGATATCATGCAAACTTCACCTCAAAGTTGGCGCCCAAGAATGGGCCCATTTGACTGAGCTTTGTAAATATCTTCTCATGCAAAAAGTGTTAATTAAAAGATTCCAACTTGGGCACCCAAGGTGGTCCCAAGTCAATCTTAGTTAACTGAAACATATCTCTCCACCAATTCATGCAAACATTATGCATGATTGATCATCCCCACTTAACTGAAAGTATCCACCTATTATTTGTCATGCAACTGAAGTCATTAGTCATGCAACTCAGGTCAACTCAAGTCAACTAGCATTCAACTCAAAATAACACGCAATTGAAGATAATTGAACTGAATTGAACTGATACTCAACTGATAGTGCCACTCCACTCATGTAAATATCAATCCCTAATTTGTAGGTTCAAAACATGCATTACTGAAGTGTTATCAATCCTCCAAAAAGTTATCTGAAGCAATGTGTGTTCTACCTTCCATCTGGGTGCCCCATGTGCTCCTATCTTGTAGGAGCTCTTCTTGGACATCCCCACATGTTCCTATCATTTAGGAATAATCACAAATGTCAATTTATATGTTCATTTCACTAAAATTTAATCTCTTTCTAATCCTAGTGTTGGGGAACACTTTCCAAGGACTTAGGAGATACATGAAATATGTTTAGGATTGCAATTAAATGACATCTTATTCCCAACACCCAACCTATAAACAATCCTGTGCCAACAAAGAATTTTGTTTCTTGTCTATGTTTTAGACTCTATTCTATAGGTTTGTCTCTAGGCATTACAAGTTTGAGTGTGCATTTTCTCCATTGTGATCCTAATAATCTATGCAAGGTTATTTTTTCATACAATGTGATATGGTTATAGCATTCTTGGTGAATGTGTTCTTATAATAATGCTAGTATGTGTAAGGCCTTAAGCATTAGCCTTTGATCATTTTACATGCATAGGAAATAATGAAGTCTTAAGTTTTCAAACCTTTGATCATTGCACACATAAGAAATAAAGAATAAAAGGGTCGGCGTCTTTGATTTATGATTTTAGCACATAATTTAGCTATTTTTGGCATACTCACTAACCCCAAGCCTACACCTTGTACTTTACAATGCCAACAATACTAGTTCTAAATGTTATACATGAGCATGCACAATAAAAATTTGAATTATGTGTATACAATTGTATTTATAAAGACATGATCCTAAGAAATTTACACATTATCAAATAGTGGAACAACAACTTGAAAGAATAAAAAATCTATCCTTTTTTTGTAGAAATCTATCATCGATCCCTATCCACTAGCATTAAACATCAACAATAAACAACAACAAAAAATCAACAAATCAATAGTCATTGCCAAGAACATCTTTAATATAATCATTCATTGTCTTGAATAAGACTCAATAAGATTCAACAATCAACTTAGAGACATTCATTATCACCTCTCATATAAATATCCATGATTACACATTTATCTTTTTAGTAATTGTTTACTCAATCTAAAAGACTTAGACTTAAGGTTTTAAAAAATAGACTTTCAATACCAACATAGTAGGCTCCCAGGATGCTTCTTTAAACCATATTGTTTTCACTACCTTACATATGCATTAGATGCCCACCAAAGACTTTTCCTTCTCCTTGAAAGATCTTGGAAGATCCACTTCACAAGCAAATACTTTGAACTTTTGAGGTCAGAAATATTTCCAATTCAAAATTTCTAGCGTTCTCGACACGGCAGTTTAACGTGTTATGTGTTGCTCACTTCTATTCAACTCTGTCTATTACTACCCACCTTCCTCGACACATCAATTTGACATGTTTTACTTCACTCATTTCTTATTGACTGTCTATTGGAAGGAAACACAAGACTTACTTTCCTTCCTAGAAACGTAATACAAATGTCCAACTAACGTTCAACTTGCATGATGGATGAAATTTTGTGAGTTGTGATACTGCTATCGGGATTCAATTGTGTTGATCCATGTTTCATGAATAGTGGTTCACAAAAATCCATATCTTGAATTGTGATATTGCTATCTTATGAATTATCAAAATTTGGAAAATGTCACCATCTTGGACCTTAATCTCCTTTGAAAGACATGTAAATGAGAATTTAATGTGTTAAACTTTACATTTGCATTGGTTGAGTTAGGTTATGGAAATGAAAAATTTGGAATTAATAAAAAAAAAAAATAGAAGTAAGAAATTGATCACAAAACAAAAATGTGAAGATGATAAAGAATCTAGAAATTAGCATGGGAAACTTGCTAGGATGTTAGAGTGGTGTGCTAGCATATAGTTAACCCACTAGAATCCAAAAACATGGTTTTTGAGAATATATATACATAGAGATACAACACCACTCGAGACAATAGATCAGATGTATTAGAAGTGAATGAAAAACTAAATATCTCTTTAATATAATGATTTTAGATGAAATAACTAAAAAAATACAATGAGAGGAGAAGAAATTCAAACCTTTCATGTGTTTGGGAGTCCTCAAACACCTATAATTTGAGAAGACAAAAAGGTGGCTATATAGGAACTTGTCTTTAATTCGATCTCTTATTTTGGTCTTTCAATCTTCATTAATAGCCAATAAAATAAGAGAAAATTGGAGAGTGTGTATATTTAGGCTATGTGTGTCAAGGACTAAGAATAATGATAAGAAAGAAAATAAATATATAGACATTGATCCTTGGTCTACGAGGAGAAATACCCTAGTGTGTATGTTATTAAAAAGGAGGTGATAGCTCTATAATTCCAAAAGAAACAAATAATAACAAAGGAAAGAGGATAAAATAATGCTAGAATGGAGGATGCTCAGAAGGTCAAGGAGGTGAGGTAGAATGCTAGAATGCTACAAAATGGTGTATGTTTCCCCTAGAGAGATCAAAAATGCGTGAGGAAATGAGGATTGAAAATCTTGGAAGAGGAAGAGGGAAACCTAATAGTCATTCAAAATACAAAGGTGATAGTTGGACTTTAAAAAATTAGAAGTTGAAAGGACACTAATATATCATATGAATATATAGTCAAAGGATGGGAGTGTACTTGGAGACTTCATTGGTTGGTTAAAAAACGAAAAACTAACTTGGGGAACACATAAAACAAGGTTGAACACACAAAAACACATCACAATGCTAGCACTAGGAGTAGGTAAAAGGCTAAGTCTAGGCTAAACTAATCCTAGAATGTATGCTAATATGAGAGGTGGACACCAAATAAATCCCAAAACATAATGAGATAATTGAAAGGTGTGTAATTTATGACACTACATTTTTTCCCTACTTAAGCAAATTGGTGTCACTAAGTGACAAGATTTAGTAAAGTATGGAAGGAAAAATAGTAAGAATAAAATCATGAAAGGATGCTCAAAGAATTCACTACAATTCTTTGAGTGAGGGAACCAACTTCCCTAACCTAAGAGTCCATAAAACCACATGTTAGACAAAAAAATCCTACAATACACAAACTTATTAAAAAATTATAAAACTTGCAAAATAAAGTACATCAAAGAACCTAAAAAATACAAAATAAAAAATGTTAGAACAACATAAACATATATATGAAAAGAAGATTAAGAAAATATTATATGATGAGAAGAATGTGAAAAATAAAGAATGTGATTTTGAATTAGTAAACCAATATGTATACGAAGAAAAATGATGCATGATTCAAAATCTAGCTTACTCTAGTACTAGGAATTATGAGAAGAGAACATATGATTCAATTTATAGCTTACTTTGTCCCTGGGAATCATGAGAATCAATGAAGCACTTATACTACCATTCTTTGTTGCTAGGTGATTTGGATGTTTGAAAACATGTAGCATCACTTAGACTAGCATGTTTTATTGCTAGGTTGTCCAATATATATAGTGGTAGATCTAACACTCCTTTTTGATTAGTCACCATGCCTAGAATTTAATTTTGAAAGAATATTGATAGCATGCATTTTCTTGTGTGAATATCAATATGTGCATATGCATGTTATTAGAATATGCAACCTCTCTTAAAATATTTGCATGTATGATGTGTGAATATTTTAAGGTAGTGTGAAGGTGAAGAACAAAGAAAAGGATCCTGAGGACCCTGAATGTGTGCTCCCAAAATAAGAAAGAATAAGATATCATTTTCCCCTAAAATATAAATGATAAAAAATAAGATAATAAGATCATAGATAAACAGAGGCCTAAAGGCACATGATAAATCATGAAGAAGGTACATGATAGTAAGATAGAGGTAATCTCAACACCATGCATTATTAATCAAAATGATAAAGGTAGTCTTAATGTGATGAAAACAATAAGTTGAATTTTGTAACAAGGGGTCTCATATTATGGTAGAATTGATCTCTTGAAATGCCATAAAAGAGGTATTATAGAAATGAAGAAAAATAACACATATAGTGTAGAATGAACTATAGAGACAATTCTCGATGTCCTATATCATGTGAAGAAGAGATAGGTGTGTTAGTAAAAGGAATAGGGGTTGTCATGCCCTTATTTTACCTTAGTGTACAATAACACAACCCCTAATTTTTTTTCTTTGAATAAAATCCTAAATTCCTTATGTGCACCTAGTGATAACATGTACAATGTCATCATCGACACATCATCTAGAAGGTGGGGAGAGGGAAAACACAACTTAGGTGTGAGAAACCCCTTCTACACACCCTAACAATGGAGGAAACCTACTAGGGTTAGGTGAACAATATGCCACCTACATATAGGAGATTCATTCACAAACCTCCCAAAAAGTTATACTAAATGTTCAACGAAGGTCCAGTCATCAAGATGGGACCTAATAATAAACAATAAAGAAAACAATAATGAAATAATTAATCATTATTTAATTAATAAAAAAAATAATTAAAGATGAATAATAATTTATTATTCCACTATAATGAATAATATATATATAGGAGTTGCCACAAACAATTTGGCAAAGTTCAGAGCCACACTTCATGGATTGGAGATCATAATGGAATGTGGGGCTAGGAAGATTCACCTTGAAGGGGATTCGATGATCACAGTGAATGCTATCAGGCAAAATTCCACACCTAATTGGCAATTGAACACATGGATCGAACAAATAAGGAAAATCATAGAGGAGCTAGATGACTTTAAGATCAGTCACATATACTATGAAGGTAATTCAACAGTGGATGAATTGGCAAAAAAATCCATCACTAAGGGAGGTGGAAAGGGAGGTAATTAGTTTGTAGTGCAAATATAGCTGATAGAGGGGTAGGGTAGATTTTTGTATCAATTTGTATATGGCAGTTATAGGATCTGTAGGTATGGGTGTTGGTAGTAGCATTTTTGCTAGTAGAATTGGGGTTGCAATATTCATGACATTATCTATAACTATGTATTTTTCTCTCTTTTGATATAATTCAATGGGTGTTGGCCCAACCTAGCTATTAAATTACCCTATATATATATACAATGATTTAAAATATTCTAAAGATAAAAACATTTATAAAGGATTGAATATCAACTTTAATGGAAATAACTTTAAAATAATTTTTCCCCATTAAAGGAATTTTAAGTATTAATCGTGTACAATAGTAACACTTATTAAATATTTAAAATAAAAAATATTTTAAAACACAAAACAAAGATAATGTGCTAAATCCTCCCATCTTGATGGATAGTCCATCACATACATCCAAAGAATAACCTTTAAAACTTGATTCACCATATTTGTCTTCCCGTCGATCTCTAGGTGATATGTTGTCTAAAGTTGAGTTGAGTACTTAAAGCCTATAACAATGATGTCCAAAATGATGAAGTAAAGACAAGATCTCTGTTTGAAATGATCTTGTGAGGTACTCCATGCAATTAAAGAATTTCATCTAAGAACACCCTAGCCATTGCAAGTGTTTTATAAGTAATCTTGACAGGAGAGAAATGAACTTTGGTTAAACCAAAATAATGTGAAAACCTACCTCACGCTGAGGAGGGATAATTGAAATATCTAATTGAAACACCTCTGAAAAATATATAAGAGTATGATGATCATCTAAATATATCTTTGTAATTTCCTCTGTAAAGAGGGGAAATGGATGAACTAGATTGACTAGAATAAAAAAGAATACAAAAATAATTACCACTAACCATACATGTGGCCTCTATAATAGTGGCATAATTCTTTGCTACACAATTGTCAATTACCACAAACACTTTATGGGACTTGTCCACATCCCCAATGATCTACTCTGGAACTCCTACTCGCTAGCCTCCAAACCCATTTGGGCACTCTTGTGCCAAATTCCTATCAAATCCACAAGCATAACAAGTACCACACAACTACACCTATACTATTGAGGCTCTACTAGTCTACAAAACTCTTAGATTGTTAGAGCCACTATGTCCTCCATGAAAACAAAATTGTGATCTAGGAGGTCCTAACATTTGACCCTATGACCTCTAATCTCTATGGGGACCTTATGTCTATCAGGGTTTAGTATGACCACGTAGTGATCCCTAATGTTGTTTGGATTTATGCCCCTGATGATGGTGTTGTTGTAGAGGTCTTTAAGGACCTAGAAGAGGTTTAGATTCCCCTTTGAAGGGAAAAGGTTATCTATTGATGTTGTCAAGCTTCCTCTAATGCCTAATTAACTTGGTGCTAATGGTTATGCACACAACTTAGGACCTGAGGATCCCTAAACTAAGCAGTTCATCATTCACAAGAGGGCTACATTAAATCATAAACTAGGGACTCACAAGATTTAGATAGTTTTGGAAATGTATATGCATTCAAGGATTTTGGACATCCTACATCAACTGAGTATAGGTGAATAAACACATGAAAATATAGTAAAAGCTTTCAATCAAAATAAATTGTTACTTCTTAAATTAGAGCAAAAGAATAAAAATAACTACCTTCTACTACGAGTACCTAATGCTTAAGACTGTAACTAGCTAACCATTATAGTGAAATTTCCTTAGTTAACCTCTGGAGGATGAAACTAAACATCAATCTTTAGATTCTAATTTAGGAATTGTAACACATTCATTCACAATCATATAAACTGGCCCTTTCTTGAGTTTTTGCTTCCAAAGGATGTGTTAATCACTCAATTACTCAAAAATATATATTATCAAACAATTATCTTTTTTTGCATTCTAAACGTAGAACTATTACACAAAATCTAATAGGAAATCTATTGGAAATATTATTCAACAATGCACATGATCTACTATTTTGTATAATTGCTACTACTAGATATCCTCCTCGATAGGGCACCAAACTATATAGGGTCTATGAGGGAGTCACATTATTCATGAATTGAAAATAAACTAAAAAATATATGTCAACTCTTCCTCAAAAATAGGAAGACGATTGATTTTCAAAAAAAAAATATTGAAGCAGGAGTATAGAAATATAACAAGGATTCTATACCCAACAAACTTAACCATTTATAATAGAAACATGCTTTGTCATAATTCAATCCTATTAAGAATAGACTTCTCTTGGTTATCTTATTGGTAGATAGGAGTAATACTAGGTGATTCATGAATTGATCATTAAATGATCACCTTTGTCTTCCTTTGAAAGTGGTCATGCTACAAATAGTTGAATCATCCTTTGCAATGAACTATAGTCCTTATGTTGTGGGATGGAAAGCCTGTTGTTGCAAGTTGACAAATGTCTTTCTACAAATGTTAGTTTTATTTCCTAAGGCATTCTCATTATGAACCATAAAATAAACATCAAATCCTATTACACTTCATAAACATTCATAAATTATACATACATATATTAACATAACATGTTTCCATTCCAAATGCTTCAAATGACTTAAAAGTATATGAAAGGTATGAAAGGTCTTGGTAATGTCTTAAAGCTTAGCAGAAAGTAATGATAAAAAGTATGAAACAGAAATAGGAAACTAGCCAATTCTAAAGCCCATCAAATTCCCTACTCTAGCTAATCCTAGTTACAATTTTGAATCCACTCTTGTGCCTCTTGTGACTTCCCATATACCTCCTCTGCAATGTTGGCCTTTTTATTACCACTTGAAGGCTCTTTAGATTCACCATACATACAAGACCTTATATACTAGGTGTGATCCTAAATGCTTTATCTATCCTAGAGATGCAAAAACAATTGTTATGCAATGAGAGAAAAACAAAGGGGCACCTCAAGATTAGCCTAAAAAATTTATAACACAAAGAAAGAAAATAAAATGAATATTGCAAATGGTAATACCTTCTTTCTTGCTGAAATTCCTTGGTTGGCCTTTGTGATTGTAAGTTTGTATGCTCCTTTGATGGCTATGGAAATGACTAAATGCAAGATTTTACAATATGATGGGATGCAAATGCAAATGGTTAAGTGGCTTGGCAAATGGCGAAGACAATGCTTGCAAATTGAGTAGACAATTTAATAGCATAAGGGTGCAAAAATGACTACGTGTTCTAAAATGTAGTAGAAAAGGGGGTATTTATAGAGAAATTTGAATTCCCTAGAGAATTCAATGGTTGAGATTAAGCCACCAAGGTCAAAATGTAGGGCTATGGTGAGTTGATGAATCACAAGCCCTCACATCTTGACATGTGGAATGTGAGATGGCTTAGGATAAGATGATGTGGAAGTGAGGTGGAAAGAAGGTACATGATGTGTAAGAAGGACATGCACCTTGGAAGTACATTAGAAGATAAGAAGAATCTTGGGTGAATAAATGTGAATTAAAAATTTATATGCTTGGAAGAATCCCATGGACAAGACAATGTTCCAAAAAGGGAAGCACGTGTCCACATGTGACTTGATGTGACAAGTCAAAGATTCTAGAAGATGCATGGGAAAAGGGGATTCTAGGAGGAATAAAAGTGAATTAAAAATTCACATGGGGAAGAGAGGAGTCTTGGATGAATAAAAATGAATTAAAAATTCCTTAGTAGATGGGGGAGAGTTTACCAAGGTATTTGTAGACATCTAAATTTAATCACTTTCATATGATTAAATTTACTGTCTTTTTGTCTATCGTATTAATATTAATTTATTAAATTAATATTACACCTTTTGTCTCATATCGGTAAAGTATTTAATTTAATAATTAATACTTTATCTTTCAATTTATTCTCTCTAAATTAAATAAATACACTAATTTATTTAATTTAGTCATTTTTACCCTTTTGATTTAAAATCAATTTAAAATTCTTTTTTCTCTCTCCTTGTCACATCCTCCATAACCCCGCTCTAATCTGAATTAATTTAATTAATTCATGATTATGATGTGCATCCTCTTAATCAGAGATTAATGTCACATCCTCCTACATTTGCCACTTGCCTCTAATCTTCCATTAATTAGCTTAATCCAATATTTGCACAACCTTAACTAAGGTCATTAGCTAGATTTAGCACCACTTTTTAGCCATCCTTTGCATTTACCTTCTTTTGGCATTGACCCCCTTTCCCATGTGAATTTTTAATTCACATTTATTTGTCCTAGATTCCCCTCCTTTATATGTGAATTTTTAATTCACATTCCATCCCTTCCAAGGCTTCTAGAACCTTGGACTTGTCACAATCTCCACATGTGACCAAGTCCCACCTTTTTGGAGCCCACCTTTTATCCTCTAGATCCTCCTAGGAATGTGAATTTTTAATTTACATTTATATCCCCAACCACCTTTCCTTTTCCCATGTAGATTTTTGAGGAATTCCAAAATTTCTCAAATGTCCCTTTCACTCCCACTTGGGGACAAGGAATCCCTTTTTGAGGAAATCTCCTCACTCCCCAAGGTGCTTGTCCTTTCTCCACCTCATGTACCTTTTTGACACCTCACTTACACCTCATCTTCTCTTGGCCACTTCACCATCCACATTTCAAGATGTGAGGGCTTGTAGATTCTCAACCCACCATAGCCCTTCATCCTGACCTTGTTGGATCAATCTTGACCATTGAATTCTCTAGAGAATTCAAATTCTCCTATAAATACCCCTTCTCAAGGGAATTTTTAACACTTAGCCATTTGATAACTACATGCTGCCAATTTGCCTTCACTATCATCTAGCCATCATTTTTTACATTCAATCTTGCATTTAGCCACTCAAGTAGCCATCTAAGGAGCACACAAAATCATCTCAAGCAAGGGCCAGCCAAGGAGTCTTCAGCAGCAAGGAAGGTGAAATCATTTGCATCTTGTTTTGTCCATTTTCCTTCTTGTTTTATCACTCTTTAGGCTAATCTTGAAGTGTCCTTAGTCTTTTATCACTTGCATTTTTAAGTTATTTTGCACAATAGAGTAGGGTAAAATTCTTAGGAACACATTTTTGGCACGCCCGGTGGGACCCACAAACGGGTTCTTGCATTTAACATTCATCTTTGCTAAGTATTGTGCAGAAAAAGGTCACAGAAAGGCGAAAGCGCCCTCCTTTTTACTACAGAAAGGCGGAAGCGCCCTCTGCTTTACCGCAAAAAGGCGGAAGCACTCTCTGCTTTACCGTAGAAAGGCAGAAGTGCCCTCTGCCTTACTGCAGAAAGGCAGAAGCGCCCTCGTATCTACTACAAAAAGGCGACAATGCCCTATATCTGAAAGTTTCATTTTCTTCTAACAAGTTTGCTGCAATTAGGGATATATTTAGAGGGTTTTTCTAACACTTTTCTTGCAGTGGGAGGGGCACAACTTTCCTTTTTCTTAAAAATCTGATAAAGTTTGTTGCAGAAAGGCGGAAGTGCCCTCTGCTTTACCGCAAAAAGGTGGAAGCACCCCCATTTTTGTTGCAGAAAGGCGGAAGCGCCCCCATTTTTGCTACGGAAAGGCGGAAGTGCCCCAAAATAGCACAGTTTGAAAGGTAAAATAGTCATTATAGCTTTGTTTTTGCTCTCATTTTTTGCTATTTTCAAGTAGTAACCCTCTAACATTGTTTTGGCAAGGATATTGGTGGTTTTTGCTAACGTTTTGCAGCATATTATGGCGTAATTGACCAAGGACGAAGAAGAAGACAGCTAACATTTGCTTGCAGGACCATCTATTTGATCAGATTTTCAAAAAAATATTTTTGTTGTTTTGGAACATAGTCTAATTAGGAGGAATAAACTTCATTGCTTGCTGTGATTGTTTATTTTTGTGTTACCCAAAGGGGCATTAATTTGTTTTCACTTTCCCCTTGCACTTTGTGTGAGCCTGGGGAGTTGTTGGAAGCGGTTAGTGTCTTCTTTTTAGTGGGACCTGCTTAGGGATTTCATCACCCCAAGGGATGATTCCAACCACATGTACCGGTGGGGTATATAAAGGGGGGAGAACGAAAGTTGTACCCCAATCCAGTCACGTCGTAATTGGTGGATCATCGAAGCTAGGGTAATACTTAGATAGATGTGAAGAGTTGGTCCGAGCCTTTCAATATCTCGCTGGGGTTCCTGACTCATGCTTGTGACAGGCTGGTGTTCACAGTTGTGCTTCACGTACCGAGATTATATCGAGGACTCCCTAGAAGCCTTGTGCATCCTAGATTAAGAACTTGCCTAGCCATACCCTTAATATTAATCATAGGATTGTGCTTGCTTGAAGTGTTTCTCGTGAAAAATCTATGAAATCTTTGATACTTTGGCCTTACTTCATCATTTTGCGTCCTTGCCATAGCCTTTACCATCAAAACCAAGCTCTGTCCTACTGCAAAAAGGCGGAAGCGCCCCTAATTCTACCGTAGAAAGGTGGAAGTGCCCCTGTTTTGCTGCAGAAAGGTGGAAGCGCCCCTGATTCTGCTGCAGAAAGGCGGAAGCACCCCTGTTTTGCTGCAGAAAGGCGGAAGCGCCCCTGATTCTGCTGCAGAAAGGCGGAAGTGCCCCTGATTCTGCTACAGAAAGGTGGAAGCGCCCCTGTTTTGCTGCAGAAAGACGAAAGTGCCCCTGTTTTGTTGCAAAAAGACAAAAGTGCCCCTGTTTTGCTGCAGAAAGCTGTCAACGCCCCTAATTTTGCTGCAGAGGGGCGGATTTGCTCTCCTGAACACCCGAAATTGCCCCATTTGGATCCGTTTAGCCTCTAAACCATCATTTAATCATTCCCAACCATTATTTCATCATACTAGGCCTTCATTTTGTCACTTTAAGCCTCCCAAAACCTCCATTGGGTCTGTATAAACCTTCATTCTATCGTTCCAAGCTTCCATTTGACAATTCTAAATCTCCACTCATTCTCCACAATCATCTTCAATCCACCCGTTCATTCTAATTTCTTCGTATTCCATTCAAAAGTCCATACCATCACCTAGCAAACATCATAATTTTACCATTTACATCACCAAACACCATTCATAACCAAACCTCCTTAACCTTGCTTTACAAAGTGGTTACCCAAATTGACCATAGCACTTGAATTTGATTATTAGCCTTTAACTTTGACCCCAATCAATTTGCTTCCATCTTGAGGTGAATTCGGTGGCGTAAGTTATCATCCTCAGCCCAATCAATCCATTCCTATCCTAAGGTGGATTCGGTGTCGTGATCATCCTCTTAATCAATTAAAGCTCTTGGTTGCTAAGGGTAACTTCCTTTGATTAAACTCAAGGTCTTCCTCTTATCTTTTATCATCTAATCATACCCATCCAATCATCCAAATCTATCAAAACCAATCATTTGATCAAATTGTCCAATCAATCAAATCGCATCCATTCATCCAAATAATCCAATCCAATCTAATCCAATCTTGCCAAAGTCTGATCCAAATCCAAACCCCATCCAAATCAGATCTCATCCAATCACATTCAAATCATTCATCAAAAATATTTTCATAATCCATTCACAACACATTTGCATGCCCATTCAGACCCGTTCACAGGTAAAGAAAATGGCGGATCATCAAGCCCAGAATGCCCAATCAAACAATCCTCAAGATCCTAACAATACAATGAACGTTTCATCAGATCCTAATAAGGGTACCAACATCCCTCATGATCCTCATAATGGTACTTCATCACACTCTAACACCGAGAATCAGAACAACTTGCCACATGGTGAAGAGAGTATGGTTAATCAACCTGAACTCACACTTGAGGAACATTTTAGTAATCCCGCCAATGTGCAAATGACTGACCGTTTGCTTGAAAAACATGGTGAAGAAATCTTGGCCCATCTAATTGAGAAGGGTGTCAAACCCCCCTCGAATGTTGACTGGTCCAAATATAGGGGTGCCCCATCCAACGTACTCCAAGGGTCACAAGACACACCAAAACGTTCATACTTCCCCAACGTTCTGCCAGTTGAAGGTTAGCATCAACCTGAATTTGGCAATGCCATTCTTTATCAGGTTAACTATCCCCCACACGCTTCGACTTCAGCCATAGGAGGACCTCAAGTGCCTGATCCCAATAATCCTTTTTCCTACGGTATGCCAAAAAATGTTCCACAACCTCTGGCGTTAACGTTAACAGCACCCCCTCCTCCGAATCAACCTCCAGTCAACATTGGGGGCACCTCCTTTGCCACAACACTTCCACCTCCTGGGACCACAAATCTAGCATCTCAATAGCTTCACCAATCCAACATTCTGCCTCAATTACCTCCACAAGGCACACCCCAGCTGAACGTTCCAAGTGGTACCCAACAACCCCCTTTACAAAACACTTCTACACTACCTCCGCCATCTCATCAACAACAACCTATACACAATACTTTGGCCTCTTCACAACAACCACCCTACCAATCACAAGGCAATCCACCTCAACCTATTGCTCATACCATATCCCCCTTTCTCGCATCCATTTTGCGTCCGAAGGGTCAACCACAACACAATATCCCATCTCGGCCCATACAACCTTCGACGTCACAACAACAACTGCCCCAACACTACTACTATCACAATCAACAACAATTTCACCAACAACCATTTTATGCGACCTCCCAACAATCACAACATAGCCAATACCCTCAATACCAACAAACCAACACACAACAATACTCCCAATACCAACAAACCAACATGCAACGTCCCATCCAAGTTCCTCAACAACCTACCCCACACTTTTACCAAACAAATCCATATTATGCCCCACAACAACAGCCCCCGTATCAACAAAATCCCCCATCTTACCAGCAAGCCATGTCATCATCCAATCATCCAAACCTATATTTCAACAATCTGACACCCTTTCAGCAGGATCCTTCATCATCCTATCATCAATATCCCCCCAACCCGCCACCAGCTAGCTCGGATTTGTTGGAAATCAAAGCCGCACTTAAGAATCTTCAAGCTGGGGCTACAAAACAATCATTCAAATTTGAAGATATATGCCCATATCCATTTGATCCCTCCATTTCATTAATCTCGTTTCCTAAACATTTCGAGATACCAAAATTTGACAAATACAAGGGAAACAAAGACCCTAAGGCTCACTTGCAAGAGTTTTATTCTCAATGTCAAGAAGTCATGTATAATGACAACTACCTTTTGCGCTTGTTCCCACGAAGCCTAGCAAGCCACGCCTTAGATTGGTTCATGACTCTCGAAAAGGGGTCCATAAAAACTTTCGCAAACCTATCAGAAAAGTTTGTATCCTACTTCTCCTTCAATTTGGAGAAGGATACGGACACCTTAGATCTCCTAAAAGAGAAACAATGTGATGGAGAAACCTTTACCAGCTACCTCCAACGGTGGCGTGCATTAGCAAGTCGAATGAAAAATCCTCTGAAAGAAAAAGACATGGTCACTCTTTTCGTAGAAAAATCTCATCCTGACATGGCCCACAATTTTAGGCTACATTGTGTCACCACTTTCGCAGAGATAGTGGAAAAGGGACCTATCCTTGAACGTGCCCTTATTTCCAAAGGACACATCAAAATACACAGTCATGATAAAGATAGGTCATTTGGAGATAAACCACGATTCTGGAATAAGAACAAAAATGCGGTGAATGACGGAGTGACAGACACCAAACATGTCCAAGTGGCTAATGCATCCCAAAAACAACAACCGTCTGTACCCAACGCCATATTTGTACCACAAAGGGCACCTCGTCCCCCTCAACAGTCAAACCAAAACAATCAGGGGAACACCAAATGTCAATACGCCCAATTAGGAGAACCTCTAAGTGTTGTTTTTAATAAATTGCTACAAATCAATTACCCTATCACATATCCTATCACCAAGCCATTCGACGAGTCCAAGCCCAAGCCGGCATGGTTTAAAGAAAATGAGTATTGTGACTTTCATAAAATCAAGGGACACTCTTTAAATAAGTGTCAGGGTTTGAAAAACTGTCCAAGATCTCATTGATCGAGGAGATATCAAGGTTGACCCTAGTCAACCTTTGTCGTCCAATGCTCAACTGCAAATTTATCAAAACGCCTTCCCAAACCATAATCAAGGCCCTAGCACCTCCAACGGTAATCCCCAAAACAATAGCACAAATAATGTGAGTTACAAAAATGTGCCCCTCAATTATGAATGTGTTATTCATTACATTGAGCAGGTGGAACCCTGAGTATCCATGATACACGTTAAAGCCAAAGATCCTCAATGTGATGTTACTACATGGAGAGCCCACATCACTGTCCCTGTAGCCTCTGTACCCACCCAACCGACTCCTGTAAGTTCTTAGTACAACATCCTTGATCACCTAAGGAAGACCCCCGCTCATATATCCATTCTAGATTTGCTTAAGTCTTCCCCGGTACATCAAGAAATCCTCAATAGAGCCCTACAGGAAACCCATGTACCCAATGACATCGACCCCACACAATTTCAAGCTCTGGTGGGACACTTGGCTTCGTCTCATCACCTCCACTTCAGCCAAAACGATATGCCAAACATCAATGTCAATCATAATCGCCCCTTACACATCGAAGTAGTGGTCGCTCGCCATAAAATAAAAAGGGTCTTGGTAGATAATGACTCTGCCCTCAATTTATGTACTTTGAAATTCATAAAACAGGTGGGGTATATTCAAGCAAACTTAAGCAACCAGATCATTACAATCAAATCCTATGATAATGCAGAAAGAAATTCATAAGGAATTATCAGTCTTCCTATCCAAGTGGGACCTGTGCTTTAGTATACTACATGTCATGTCCTTGATCTGGACTTACCATATAATCTCCTCCTTGGCTTCCCATGGCTCCATGCTATGCAAGCTGTCCCCTCCACATATCACCAATGCCTGAAATTCCCTGTCAACGGAGAAGAGATCACCATCTATGCCGACCCCCAACCATTCGAATACTGCCACGCTTTAGAAGCGTCTTTTCCCCATTTACATTATTGTCCTGGGGTTGAAATGGGGGCATCCCAATCATCATCCTCTAATCCACCATCCACCATGATAACCACTCCATCCTCCACCATTCATCCTTCAGTCACCAAAGTCTAGATCATCGACAAGGGGTGTGGCGAATATGAAATGCATACGGCTCTTAATGTAGCCACCATGCCCCCGTCACCACATGAGTACGGTCAACCTTCATGTGCTACACAAAAGGAAGACAAGACCATCACCTTCAGTGGTAAAAACATTCCTACCACCACTTTCAGGTCCCCCAGTGTCAAGATCGATGCACCAGAAGAGGACATAAGCCAATGGGTCTACCGAGAAGAGCCCAAACCAGAAACTCCTCTAAAGAAATATTTTCAGGAAAAGTACCCTTGGCCGACAAAGTTTGTGGAAAAGCATAACTATCAAGGTAGAGGCCTAGGTAAAGAGGAACAAGGGCGGTTGCAACCCATTGATACACCACAGTTACCAAAGAAAGTAGGCATTGGGTATGACAGAAAACAGAAAAGCCCCGCAACATCATCTAATACTTCCAATGGTATCACCATGGACGATGGCTCATTGGCAGACATACCCGAGGAGGAATCCATCATACATGCATACGATGATGTCGATCACACCGACCTATCATCCATGTTTGAATGCCTATCCATCTACACCATTATCCTATCCCTCACCTGAACTCATTGATTGGGACCTACATAATACCACACCTGTCAGTATGTCTGCAGACACATATGTCAACCTTATGGGATTGGGGGAGGATGAACACTCCAGTCGCAAAAATAAAAATAAGAAAAGTAAAAAGCGGTCATCTAGTGAAAACCTCCTTGAGGCACTTCCTGACCTGGAAAAAGTAAAAATAAAGGACGCATCTAAAGGCAAAAACCTCGAAGAGGCGTTGGAAGATGGAGATATTCATCTTCCCCTTATGGGAACTTAGCTATCTACCAGATCATCTATTCTGATTGAAGAGACGCAAGAAGTTAATTTGGGAACTGCTGAAAGTCCTAAGATCACCTATGTAGCTAAATCACTCTCCGAACAAGAATACCCGGTCTTTGTGCAGCTACTCCAAGAGGGAATTGTTAACTTTGCTTGGTCATACTCAGACATGCCAGGCTTAGACCTTGCCTTAGTGGTTCATCACTTAGACATTCGCCCAAACGCCAAGCTTGTCAAGCAAAAACTCTGCAAGATGCATCCACAAGTTGCGTTGTTAGTCAAGAAGGAATTAGAGAAGTTACTGGACGTGGGTTTTATCAGACCGATTGACTACTCCGAATGGATCTCTAATATAGTTCTAGTTGCCAAACCAAATAGAGACATTAGGGTCTACACGGACTTCAGGGATCTTAACAAAGCCTGCCCAAAAGATGATTTCCCTCTTCCTAACATTGACATGTTGGTTGACCTAATAGCAAGACATGAGATGTTATCCCTTATGGACGGCTTCTCTGGTTATAATCAGATTCGAATTGCACCTGAAGACCAACACAAAACCGCTTTCACAACTCCTTGGGGCACTTTCTGTTACAATGTTATGCCCTTCGGTCTTAAAATGCAGGAGCAACATATCAGAGAGCCATGACGGTCATCTTCCATGACCTCATCCATATCATCATGGAAGACTATGTTGATGACCTATTAGGGAAATCCAGAACATGAGCAGAACATCCTGCCATCCTGAAAAAGATATTTGAGCGGTTAGAGCATTATAAGTTGCGGCTAAATCTGAAAAAGTGTGTCTTTGAGGTCATGTCAGGGAAGTTGCTGGGTTTCATAGTCTCTCGCAGAGGTATTGAAGTTGATCCCGCCAAGGTAAAGGCTATTCTGGACATGCCACCTCCATGCAATCTAAAGCAGTTAAGAAGCCTCCAGGGGAAGATGCAGTCCATCTGTCGGTTCATAGCCCAGCTCGTAGATAAATATCAGCCATTTACCCATCTTCTAAAGAAAGATTCCACCTTCCGATGGACCCCACAGTGTCAAATGGGTTTTGATAAAATTAAGGAATATTTAGCTCATCCACCGATTTTGATGCTGCCTATTCTAGGAAAACCCCTCCTGCTTTATATCTCTGCTATCTCAGTCGCACTGGGGGCATTATTGGCACAACATGATGAGTCATTCAAAGATAGGGCAATCTACCACATCAGCAGAACACTAGTTGGCCATGAGTTAAATTACTCCCCTATGGAAAAAGCGTGCCTTGCACTAGTCTTCAGTACACAGAAACTTCGTCATTACATGCTCAGCCATCCGGTCAAATTAATCACCAAAATTGATCCCTTGAAGTATCTGTTATCTAGAACCACTTTGACTGGCTGCATGGCCAAATGGGTCATGCTTTTGAGTGAATTTGACATAGAGTATGCAGAACGAAAAGCCATAAAAGGATAGGTTATTGTTGATCAATTGGCTGAAGCACCATTAGTAGATGCCTACCCACTAGACACTGTATTCCTAGATGAAGAAATCTACACAGTTACAGAAGTGCCAGCTTGGATGTTATACTTCGATGGCTCATACACTCATAGTGGATCCAAAGCAGGAATTCTATTAGTCACTCCTCAAGGTGACTACATCCCAAAATCATTCAGGATAGCATTTCCATGTACCAACAATATGGCAGAATACGAAGCTCTCCTCACCGGCCTCAAAATTGCAAAACAGTGGCACATAACCCATTTGAAAGTCTTTGGTGATTCTTTGCTGGTTATTAGATAAGTTAATGATGAATTCCTCACAAAAGATGATAAATTGTTACCTTATAAACGCATGGTGGATGATTTCAAAAAATATTTCACCTTCATACAATTTGACCAAATTCCTCGGGTACAGAATAAAGCAGTAGATGCAATGGCCACTATCGGTTCCCTGATTGACATGCCCAAGGATCGAACAGAGTGTGAGTTTCCTGTTGAACAACTTTTAATCCCTACATATGATGTTCCTTAGACTGACATGGTGTGCGATATTGTAGGTCCCGCCTCCCCGTGGTACCAAGACATATACACTTACCTCTGTGATAATATCATACCCCCAGAACTTACATGCAACCAACGTATGTCCTTTATCCATCGTTCGTCCCGATACATCATTGTTGGTGATACGCTTTATCGTCGCGGGTATGATGGAATCCTCCTTAGATGTCTGAATGAGACCGAGGCCCAAACGGTACTAACGGAAGTACATGGTGGTATTTGTGGGGCCCACTCAAATGGTATGGCTCTGGCCAAAAAGATCCTACGAGTTGGATATTATTGGCCTACATTGGAACATGATGCTTGCGAATTTGTGAAGAAATGTTTTCCATGCCAACAGCACGCAGATTTGATTCACACCCTAGCACAAGATCTTCAGCCTCTCCTAGCACCGTGGCCGTTCTCTCAATGGGGTTTCAACTTGATTGGCAAGATTTACCCACCCTCATCTGATGGCCATACATTCATCATTACTGCTACTGAGTACTTCACCAAATGGGTGGAAGCAATGCCACTCTCACAAATCACCGGTACCCAGATTTCCAAGTTCATCCTCTACCATATTCTCTGTAGATATGGTATCCCATCCACCATACTTTTTGATAACGGAAAACCTTTTAAAAACCAAGCCATGAAACACCTCTATGACACCTTCCATATCCAACATCGTTGGTCGACGCCTTATTACCCTTAGGGTAATGGTCAAGCAGAAGCAACCAACAAGACCCTCATCTGCATCCTTAAAAAGGTTGTCAATAACAATGGACGAGATTGGCACCTTCATATTCATCCTACCCTCTGGGCATACCGTACATCCATCCGCACCCCAACAGGCGCCACCCCCTACTCTTTAGTATATGGTGCTGAAGCCGTCTTGCTAATCGAAGTTGAGCTCCCCCCATTGAGAATTTCTTTGAAGAACCTTATCAGCGAAGAAGATGCTCGTGTTGCACGGCTTGCACAGCTAGAGTTACTGGATGAACGGAGAATAAGAGCCTATGACCATCTACAAGCATACCAAAATCGCCTCAAACATCATTACAATAAAAGGGTCCGTCCTAGACAATTCCAATTTGGTGAGCTTGTCCTAAAAAAAACCAATGTACTTAGCAAGACCATGACAAGAAAGAAAAATTTGAGGCAAACTGGCTAGGGTTGTATATCATAACTGCCAAATATGGATCTGGAGCCTACAGGTTGACCACTCTTGAAGGAGGTCCCCTTGATGAACCTGTCAATATCCTCCATCTGAAGAGATTCCATGCCTAAGTTCGTTTGGTAACCCCATCAAAAATTAGAAAATCCAAAAAATAAAATAAAATAATAGTACAGAAAAATAAATCCGTCCTATGGTGAAAACCACCTTTTGGTGGCACCTTGGATAAGTATGTATGGTGAAAACCTGTTAGCAGATGTCATCCATAGAGGGCTTAATCATTATCTACCTGGCCTCCTAGTTATTTTATGTTGTCATCCGCACTATCATCCTCGCCCACCTCAACCTAGGCCACTTGATATTTATGAATTGAGCACTGGACGACCCACCTTACCTATCCCTTATCCTGAGCTTTTTATATCCCACTTTGAGCTTTTTGTCTTTCGTTCCCTTTGTCGGTCGGTTCGTGTCGTCATGTAGGATCATCCATCATGTCGGTCTCCACCTAGAACTCATCCTCCTGCGTCTTTTTCATCCTTTATCAAACTACGTTGCCCCTGCGCTTTCACGTAGGCAAGGTTGGTCATTTGATCCTCCCCTGGGGCATTTGTCTTCTTTCCACTTTATCCATGGTCTTTTTCCATGAACTACGAGGGCTCTGCGCTTTCACGTAGGCAAGGCTAATCTTTGATCAGCCCCCGAGCCCCTAGGTCTTTAGGTTGTGTCTTGTCTCCCTTGTGTTGTGTCATCAAGTTATGCCTTTATCTAGCTGGTCCTTAACAAACAAGACCCATTTGTACCAATGAATCTAATCAATTTTGAATATCCTATATCATATCGATCTTTTCGCTTAGTATCCATCATAGGTCTCATCAGGATACATCCTTCCTAACAGACCTCATCAATTCCATATATCCCCTTGATCCTATGGCAATGGACATTTGAAATTGATTGCGATCTTTTGATGCTTTTGGTTTTTGTTTATCATTTGGGCTCCCTATCATCACTTATCAAGGCCGCCATAATCCATCATATTATGGCATGTTTTGATTGGTCCACATAGGGGCATATCTTGATCTTTTCTTTTGTTGTGTTTTCTTGGTTGTCCCACATAGTACCCACCAAGATCCTCGAGGTCTTGTGTTATGTTGGGGCATCCTTCTGTGCTTGTGGTTATCTCAATGCTGGACCCGAACAAGGTCTTCGCGACTTTGGGGTATTGGAATAGTCTTCTTGTCTGGCGTGTTTGTCTCATGCATTAGACACTAATATACCTCGGTCCTCCATACCTTGGTGTATCGTGTCTTATGCTATAGCAAAAACTAGTGCTCCAAAGATGGCAAATTGAATTAGGATTGCATTTTCATAATCATTGCATTAACACTCACCCTATGGTTTTGGTTGTGCAAATATTTTCCCCCATTCTTTTCCATTCTTCTTAGGATACTGATACTTTTTGACAAGTGCCAAATGACATCCATCCTCACAATCACCACATACCCACCTCCCATTATCTTGTCAGTTCTTATTGGCACTTATGGCTGTATGTTATTTCCTCTAGAATTACAAAAGTACTATTCCATATATCCATCGTCACCTGCATTACGTGTTAGGTCCATATATCCATCGCCACCTGCATCACCACATGTTAGGTCCATACATACATCGCCACCTACATCACAAAGTGTTAGACGCATAATACATCACATCCTGCATATATAAAATATTCATACAAAATCCATCATACACATATATATTCATGACAAATAAGTCAACTAGGCATCCATATATATAAACCATCATAGATCCCATAGGTACACATAACATATCACCATCACCATGCATCAATAAAACTATTCATATTCCATAAGTACATATATCCAATCATCCACATGAACATCTCAATAAACCAACGCATAAGCATAAATAAACATAAGCATAATTATTCATATTATTCATATTCTAATCATCCATGTGAACATCTCATATCATGAACATGAGCATAAATAAACCAAATGCATCCATCCACATAAACATTTAATACCATATACGCATGCATATAATCACCCATCATAAAAGGAAACATACTACATGGTGTCAATAAGAACTGTCCCATATCAAAATAATATGATATCTGTCACATGTCCATCATACATCACATGATAAAATACAAAATCTAGAGATATGGAACATCTCTAATCTCTATCAATAAATCCTACACACTCCATCCTGCATCTGTCAAAAACTCAGTAGCCTGTCACCTCCCAAATGAACTCCTCACATCTGATCTCTATGGAGACTTAGGTCCTGCTCCTCTGCCTGGTGAAACACCTGGTGAATCACTGTAACCATGGGTCCGTGTCCCCAATGACTGAGATGGCGCTGGCATCTGAGGTGTCTGCCAGATATAACAGAATCTCCGTTGTGCTGGATCAAGCATTGCATCATAATATGTAGCCATCCAAAAACCTGCCTCTCTCATGCTCTCCTCTCTCTCCGCAACCTGGACCTGAGCGGAATTCTGCTCATGATGATACCTGTCTCGGTCCCTGGTAATAGCTCTCCTCTCTTGCTCCCAGGCCTCCTGAGCCAACCGACTCTGTGTCAGCTCTGCCTGTAGTTGATCCCTCATCTCCTCCGCAGCCGCTGCCCGTGCCACAGTTGCATCCCTCTCTCTCTCCACAATCTGCACATTTTCTCCTGGCATCCCACCCACACCCTACCCTGTCGGAACAC
>VDFB02270651.1:178203666-178219647 GCA_007258455.2 Sequoia sempervirens | reverse complement strand
ATTGTTTCTCCTCATCTGCTTTCACGCCTCTGCTCTCTTCCTCTCAATTGCTACAGTGCAAATGACCAAGGTAATTTTTAAAATTACCTTTTTAACCCCTTCCTCCCAAAAGGTATTTTTTATTTTTTATTTAACTTTTTATTCCTCCAACTAATCCCAAACTTCTTGAGGCTGCCATTTGCAAACCATGCGTCGGATCACCTCCGTTCAGAAACTAAAATTGCTTAGTTTTCTAAGCTCTATCCAATGGTGCCCTTCTTTTCTTCATATCGAGACGTCACCTGGGGACCCCCTTTTTCCTCTCCCGACCGCCCTCTCGAGGGGGCATACCCTCTTACCATTCCTCCATTCTTTCAGCCTGGTCATTGGGGCATCATTAACCTTTTCCATGCTAGGGGCATCACCATCTGTCACCTCTTGCCTCATTCGCATTTTATTTTTCTTCGAAACACTGTTATCCTAACAAAATTTCGAAGAGGGGCAAAATGTAGACATATAAATTTAATCACTTCCATATGATTAAATTTACTGCCTTTCCGTCTATTGTATTAATATTAATTTATTAAATTAATATTACACCTTTTGTCTCATATCGGTAAAGTATTTAATTTAATAATTAATACTTTATCTTTCACCCTATTCCTCTCTAAATTAAATAAATACACTAATTTATTTAATTTAGTCATTTTTACCCTTTTGATTTAAAAATCAATTTAAAATTCCTCACTTTCTCTCTCCTTGTCACATCCTCCATAACCCTGCCCTAATCTGAATTAATTTAATTAATTCATGATTATGATGTGCATCCTCTTAATCAGAGATTAATGTCACATCCTCCTACATTTGCCACTTGCCTCTAATCTGCCATTAATTAGCTTAATCCAATATTTGCACAACCTTAACTAAGGTCATTAGCTAGATTTAGCACCACTTTTTAGCCATCCTTTGCATTTACCTTCTTTTGGCATTGACCCCCTTTCCCATGTGAATTTTTAATTCACATTTATTTATCCTAGATTCCCCTCCTTTATATGTGAATTTTTAATTCACATTCCATCCTTCCAAGGCTTCTAGAACCTTGGACTTGTCACAATCTCCACATGTGACCAAGTCCCACCTTTTTGGAGCCCACCTTTTATCCTCTAGATCCTCTTAGGAATGTGAATTTTTAATTTACATTTATATCCCCAACCACCTTTCCTTTTCCCATATAGATTTTTGAGGAATTACAAAATTCCTCAAATGTTTTTTTCACTCCCACTTGGGGACAAGGAATCCCTTTTTGAGGAAATCTCCTCACTCCTCAAGGTGCTTGTCCTTTCTCCACCTCATGTACCTTTTTGACACCTCACTTACACCTCATCTTCTCTTAGCCACTTCACCATCCACATGTCAAGATGTGAGGGCTTGTGGATTCTCAACCCACCATAGCCCTTCATCTTGACCTTGTTGGATCAATCTTGACCATTGAATTCTCTAGAGAATTCAAATTCTCCTATAAATACCCCTTCTCAAGGGCATTTTTAACACTTAGCCATTTGATAACTACATGCTGCCAATTTGCCTTCACTATCATCTAGCCATCATTTTGCACATTCAATCTTGCATTTAGCCACTCAAGTAGCCATCTAAGGAGCACACAAAATCATCCCAAGCAAGGGCCAACCAAAGAGTCTTTAGCAGCAAGGAAGGTGAAATCATTTGCATCTTGTTTTGTCCATTTTCCTTCTTGTTTTATCACTCTTTAGGCTAATCTTGAAGTGTCCTTAGTCTTTTATCACTTGCATTTTTAAGTTATTTTGCACACTAGAGTAGGATAAAATTCTTAGGATCACAGTACTAATTGGGCTTAACTAATCAGGAATTAGAAGATAATTAGAGGGTAATGAGGATTAGAAGCCAACTTGCAAAAGTTGGAGGATGTGACACATCCTAATCAAGGATTGGGCATGTGCACATCCCTAATGAAGAGATTAGAAAATTGATTAAGATTAACGAAAGTGACATGTAAGGAATTAAATAAATTTCATATTTATTTAATTTGTTTGATGAAAGGGGGATTAAAGAGGGTAAGGTATTTAATTGTCAACTAAATACCTTAGGAACTTAGAGGAATTTAAGGATATTAATTAAATAATAGTAATATTACTTAATTAATGCAAATAACATGATGTTTAGACGAAAGGGGATAAATTTGGATAAATTAAGTGTCCAAATTTAGGTGTCTACACTAGGGTTCAAACCCCTCACAAAGAAGTTGACAAGAAACTTCTCATCCTAAATGTAATCCAAATATTGCAACAAATCCAAAAAATCCTCATATTGAACCATTGTGAGTCCTCTTTGTTGCAAGTTGTGGAACTCATTGATACATCTTTTGTTGAAATTCTTGAGAATATATCTCTCTTAAACACTCCAAAAAGACATCCCAAGTCAATAAATCCAAAACAAGATGATATTGCAACTCCTCTTGTCACCACCAAGTAGAAGAGGTCCATCTTAATAAGTGGACAACAAAATGAGCCTTCAAATTTCTCTCATAGGTATGTAATCTAAAACATCTCTCAAGGATAAGTATCAAAAACTCTACCTCAACTTTGCTAGTGGATCTTGTGAATGTGGGTGGATGGAGTCAAAGGAGCTCTCTAATTTGATCTCTTGAATTGTGTTGAGCCCTTGGTGCAACCTTTATCTCAATCTATGGTGGTTTTGATCGATGTAATGGAATATACATTGACTCATCAAATATCTCCTCTACACACACAATACAAAATAGAGGGGGACTCTTGCTATGCTTTGCACAAGAAGACATATGCTCCTCATCTAGGGTTTGGGATTTCTCCTATTGCTGAACTAGTACTATCGGTGGTAACCTTTCCTCGATCACCCCCACCAAATTTTACAATACTTGCAAAAAGTTGAAGGCATCAATTTGGTTGATCTTGATGATGACTACTTTTTGAATGATGGGATTCAAAATTATCCCCCTAAATGTTCGCTCCCTTAGAAGCACTAGCATGAGGAAGTGTAGTCTCTTTTATTTTTGAGGTGTCCTAAAAATAGAAAAATTAAAATTTAATTTAACAACAATTAAAAATACCCCAAAGTTCCTAGAGTTGAAACTAGGCTTTGATTCAAAATTTCATGCCCACATTTTACCTTAGTGGATGATAACATAACCCATAATTTTTTTTCTTTAAATTAAGCAATAAAATCCTAAATTCCTTATGTGCACTTAGTGGTAACATGTACAATATCATCATCAACACACCACCTAGAAGGTAGGGAGAGGGAAAATACAACTCGAGTGTGAGGAACCCCTTCTACACACCCTAGCGATGAAGGAAACCCACTAGGGTTAGGTGAAAAATAAGCCACGTATATGGGAGATTCATTCACAAACCTCCCAAAAAGTTCTACTATATGTTTGATGAAGGTCTGGTCATCAAGATGAGACCTAATAATAAAAGATAAAGAAATTAATAATTAAATAATATTTAATTTATAAAATAAAATAATTAAAGCAAAATAATAATTTACTATTCCACTATAATAAATAATTAATATATATGTGTTTCTAATGATTTAAAATATTTTAAAGAGAAATACCTTTAATACAAAGGATTGAATATTAAATTTAATGGAAACACCTTTAAAAAAAGTTTTCCCCATCAAATGAATTTTAAGTATCAATAGTGTACAATAGTAGCACTTATTAAATATTAAAAATAAAAAATCTTTATAACACAAGGGTACCCACCCTTATAAAACTCTATTGAACAATTAATAAATTCAATGGGAAGATTAATATTATTAAAACATTTATATTATGAGGGTTTTAATAAAAAATCATTTTAAAACAACATAAATTGAGGGCG
This sequence comes from Sequoia sempervirens, assembly GCA_007258455.2. Lineage (NCBI taxonomy): Eukaryota > Viridiplantae > Streptophyta > Pinopsida > Cupressales > Cupressaceae > Sequoia > Sequoia sempervirens. Next base: position 178,215,769 of record VDFB02270651.1, on the reverse strand, counting down.
TTGTAGCTTGTGGGGAGGTGGGCTCCCAACCCCTTCCTGCACCACTTAGTGGTTCAACAATTTTTATAAAATAGTTTTAATTCATATTTTATTTTATAATATGTATATGTGTATATGTTATAGTTTTGTATATATATAATGTTTGTATATAAATAGAGGACAATGATGGTCAAAAGTGGCCATGCTCATAAAAGACAATCATAACTCCATGACTTTTAGAGAGATGAATATCATATTATAAATGTAGTCTTATGTTTAAAGGCCATTATTCCTCATGAATATAAAAATGAAGGAAAATCCTTATGAAAATAGTGTAATGTCTATGACAAGGACAATGATTTACATATGTTAATGATGGATTCAAGAACCCATGATAGTGAGAAGACAAATAGGTGAGAGACCAATTGAATTTTTAGGGACAATCAAGATTGTTGGTAATATTGCATAAAGATAGTGAAGACTGTAATTATAATAAGTTGAGGTGGAAGACCTCATGCACCAAGACAAGCAAAATAACAAAAAGAAGAAGATACTTAGTAAGAAAATTTTGCTATGGTAAAGCTAAGGTATCTTACAAGTAAAAAAAAATCACAAGACTTGACATTGATCTATATGGTGACCTAATGCAAGGAAATTCATGATAGCATCCTATAACTCTAAACAAGGAGAAATCATCTAGTTTAGGTAGAAATGCATGATAGAGTTGCTTCATAAAATTTTTGAAATGTAAAAAATTACAATATTATTACTCCAATGATGATGGTAGGTCACAAACTAAGTTATAAGACAGTCATGGTATGAGTACAATGGTCACAAATGGACAAAGTTCCATGAGCAATTTTGGGCAAATTAGAAGGCAATGATGTAGAGAGAGGATAGTCAAGAACTTAACACATGAAGGAGTGAGATGGTGAAGAACAAGTAAACCACAAAAATATGTTACAAACCTTTCATGATGCATGCATAAAAGAGATCCAACGAAAAATTGGAGAAAATGACAAATGTAGAGGTGATGGTATGCATAGATGACAAAGTATGAAGATGAATGAGATACTAATGGATGAGACAAATGGTAGCTATAAGTTCTAGAAGATCTCCCATGCCCTCTAGGGAGTTTTGACCCTTTCAAACTCTCCCTCACATGTCTAAACAAGTTTGATGGAAATTTTGGCAGTTGGAGGATTTATGAACATTTGCAAGCATCTAGGGGCAATTTGGGTGACATGGAGAGTAGTTCCAGATATCTAGGGGTAGTTTGAGTAAGTCATGCACATATGAAAACATCATGGAGATTTTCTAAGAGCAAGAGTAGGAGGCATCCTAGCTAGGCACCTAAGAGGAAGACTCTGACCTAGCAACAAGGCAACACACTTGTCATTTTTGTCTTTATTAGACATGTTTCAAGATTTTAGGAAGGGATTTAGGGCTAAAAGGCACACCTAGGAACAAATTTAGTTCTTGCATATATTTGAAGCATATTTTTTAATTGTAACAAGTTCTTTCTATAAAAATATGGCATCATAACTCAAAACCAATCATTTCATGACAGAAAATCAATGTTATAACACCATTTTCAAGAAACTTTCAAACTATTTTTCAAACTATGTACAATTTTAAAGCACCTTTTATCAATAAAGCTTAGCATTTTGGCCTTCAATTTTTCTATTCTATTATGTGCATGAAGTGATTGATATGTTTTTCTCTGATTTTTGTATGCAAATCCTTAAATGAATGTCTTACTTCTAACACCTTCAAATAGAAAAAAAAAAAAAAAAATTGTGTAGGTTATTGCTTATGTTACTATGCAAATAGGTGTTAGTTGTGAAGAACACTAATTTTTCTTCCTAAAACTATTGAAAGATTGATACATGGATATGCCAAGCACCAAATTTGTGTACAAACAACTAAGTGATTGAACATTTGCATGAGAAAATATCAGTCTAAGTCTCAATAAACATTTGGTGCATCACCCTTATAGTCTTATTTCATTTCATGCTATTTTCTATCTCTTTTCCTTAGTTGTAGCAATAGCATAGATTAGAAAAGATGAGTACCAAGGGAACCAACCCTCTCTAGAGGTTGATCAAAAGTTATTAGAGCCCACACTTTGTGAGATCATCCAATGTTTCACTAGATTGTTGAGTAAAGCACTTGGCAAGAGTGCAAATCCTAGTGAAAACAATCATAAAGAAAAAATTAGAAATAAAATTTCAAAAATTACATGCACATAATGATATTATCAAGAGATGATTAGAATGTACAAAGTAATCTTGCATATATAGAAAAGGGGTGAAGGTTAGCAAGTAAAAAATAATGACTAACTACCCCATAAAAGATGGAACACTTGTTAACTCATTAGGCAAGTGTTCTAGTGAGTGGAAAATGTGTACGTGAGAGGTGTCTCACAAAGTGAAGACAAATGTCTCAACCACATGAGGTGAGACAAATCTCTAAATAACCTCTAAGTAAACTTAAGCTAGGTGTGAATAAGTCAATCCTAGAAAGGTGATATCCTAATTAGATATGTAAAGACACTATTTACATTAACATTACTTGCTTCAAGTAATTTGGGAGTAGTTTGTTGAATGTTGGTTGGGTTAGGGGTAGATGTTTGGGCCTGCACAATAAGAGATCCCAAGGTATTTGCATATGTTGTTGGACATCAAAGTAGATGTAAGAATGATCAATCCCTTTTTGAGTAGTAGCCTCAAGGTCTTCTATTGTCCCTTTTTCCTCACCTTTTCTTCATTGTAGTGATATATGGGTTTAGTGTAGAATTGTTCTAGATTAAGGCATGATTGGAATCCTGAAGATCCTTAGATCTTACCATTGTGGATGAAAAACAATCACAAATATTCATTAGGTATTCAAGCCGCCCATTGCAATTAGGGTTTTTCCTTTCCATCGCCAAAAGTTTATTTTTCTACAATTCAAACACTACTCTATTGCAAAATGAATAATACTTTTTTAATGGAAAAAAATATTTAAAAATAAATTATAGATCACATATACAAAGATGTATCAAAACAACAATAGCTCAACCCATGAATCAAAGGCCTATAGCAGCACCAAAAGAGTAGCTACAAGGCTTTAAAAAAATAGCAACAAAATAGATGGGAAGCAAATGTCTATAGCTACAATTGATGCCAAAAACCTACAAACCAAAAATATCAAATAAGATTGACATAGAGCAACTAAGAAGGGTTGTCCATTTGAGCCTGTATTTGCACAATCATAGCTTGGAGAACTTGCATGTTAATTCACCCATAATAATTAGAACAAGTGTTACTCATCTAAGAAGAATGAGCAATATAAGGAAAGTGATAACTGCAGTATGGATAATCCCACAACTCTTTTACTAGTGTAATTCCATATACTGACTATATGCTCTTCTTCAGTGTATCACCAGGACCTATGAATCTTCCTTTGCATTCACTGTAATGTATACTATAAAAATACAAATATCCCATGGAATAAGTAGTTCATAACTCAATAACTTATTGAATTGATCTTTAGAGTCACAATATGAATTAATCATTGGGGAGCCATTTTCAACTTGGAATGCACAATACACCATGGGAAGTTGGCAAAACTTTGGCTTGAATTTGGGACAATAGAGACATCACTTGGAGATAAAGAGTATCACAAGTAGTTCTCTTCTTTCCCAGGTAAGACTAGAGGCTCCACATGAGGGTATGTAGATTGGAATAAATAGCATGCAATTTAATCTCAATGGGGGAGGAGGAGTGATACAAAGTAGCTTGGAATCAAAACTTCCATATGTTTTTTATTATAATATGTCGACATGAATTAGATATCACATTGTGAGAGGAAAAAGTATCCAAGAAGAGCTAATTTCCATGACTAAGGGAAATTAAATAGGGCTGGTAATGAAGCAAAGAGTGCATTCCATAGCTTGTAAATGTGAGGACAAAACCAAAAATAGTGTTTAAAGGTCTCAATCTTGCCACAAAATGAGCAGGAGGGATGTGGATAAAGAAATTTGAGATGAATTCCCATTGGGAGTTTAGCATGTAGAAGCTTCCAAACAATGAGTTGGGATTGTGCATTAGCTTTAGATTTCTAGATTCACAAGTTGAGTTTGTTCCACTTTGGTCTTTTGAGGTTGCAATTCCAAATAGAGTTAAGCCGACATGACAAGGCCAAGGTAGGGATGAGTAGTATGTAGAGAACCTTGAGTGGGAAAGTTCTGATCCAACCACCATTTGGCCATCTCTAGTCCATGGAAAAAATTGAATGACATCTAGTAGACATGAGGATGGAGAGATTAGGGGGTAGCATGTTTTGGATTTCCAACACTATGGGTTTATCTTGGTGATTTAAATTAAAACTAAGTCTAAGTTGATTCCAAGATTCCCATTTAAAACTAGTGGGATCCTATAAGTTGTTGAATATTTGGTACCATTTTTTAAAAGACGTTTAGCTTTCATCTTGGGAAAGACATTTAGCTTTCATTTTTGGAAAGACGTTTAGCTTTCATTTTTGAAAAGATGTTTAGCTTTCATCTTAGCAAGAGGCAGATTATTATCTTAAATGAGGCGATTCCACCAAATTGATGAAGTGGCAAAAATGAGCCCATTGTTGAAGGATTGGATAGACCAAGACAACTTTTGAGAAACTAGCTACCATGCTTTTCATATGTAATTTAGGGTGGATGATCCATGGAGTTTGAAGTAGTGAGCTAGGAGGATGTGTCATTCCATTAGATTGAGCTCCAAGCTTTACTAGAGGTAGTTGTTTGGATACAGTATCTAATCAACACTTTTCAAGGAGCATTTCCATCCAAAGCTCTACCTATTCATTTGGATGAAAGATAAAATCCTTGAGTATATGAGTCAATGATGCCCAATCCAACCTTTTCCTTAGGGAGGATACAATGAGATCAAGAAGTAGTAGGCATTCCTTTTTTATTTCCCCATTTGGACCAAAAGAAATTGCGAATTAGCAATGCGAGTTGGTCATAATAGGCTTTGGAGGGTAGCCAGTAAGAGGAAGTATAGACATGATTTTCCAAAGGGATTTTATTAGCCACTTGAATACACCCAACCATTGAGAGAAATTGGTTAGTCTAGACCAATAATTTAGATTTAAAATTGTTAAAGAACCATCTCCACATGTCCTTCAAGGAGACTCCTATCCCAAAAGGAATGCCAAAATACTGATATATGGTTTTGTGCTTAATTTATTTCCATTCCTTAGGGATCCATGTAGGATGGGGGTTGGGTCTTGTCATCCAAAATTTGGTTTTATGCATAGCTAATTGGATCCCAAGACATTACAGTAGAAGTCGAGGATATCTAGTAGATTATTGATGTTATCTATTGAATTTTGAATGAATATCATGCTATCATCAACAAAATGGGAATTAAGTTCCATACAATTACCAGGGAGAGAGATGCCATGGATGAGTGAATTAGATTGGACATGTTGGAAATGGTAACCAAGAGCATCAATAGTGAGCACATAAAGAAAAGGAGCTAAAGGGTAGCCTTAACAAATTGATTTTTGGAGGGGAAATTGAGGGGAAAGGGCTCCAGTAATGGCCAATCTCGCATTAGCATCCATGAATAACATACAAGCATGGGCACAAAAGTTAGGGCCAAATCCCAATCATCGAAGCATCTTGAGGATGAAAGACCATCTTATATGATCATATTCTTTGTCGAAATCAAGTTTGAGGATCAAGGCATCTTGAGTAGTTTGTTGGGACCATTGAGATGATTCCCAAGCAAGGATTAAATTATCAAGAATGAATCTACCCCCAAGAAAACCAATTTGCTCAGGTCCAAAAATTTCTTGCGTGATGGGTTTAATTCTTTTGGAAAGAGCTTTAGCATTGAACTTATATGATGTGTTTTGTAATGTGATGGGGCACCAACCATTTATCGAGTCTTCTTGTTTCTCTTTGGGAATCAGTTTAATTAGATCCTGATTAATGATCGCACCTAGGGATCTAGTTTCTATACCTTCCAGGTAGACACTGTAAAAATATTCTTTGATGTGGGGCCATAGAGTGTGATAAAACCCTATAAGAAGACCATCTAAACCAAGACTCTTTTCTAAGGCCAAATTATACATGGCTTCATCAATCTCCTCCAAGGAAAGGTTGTGGTCAAGAAACTAACTATATATGTGTTGATTTTTTTAGGGATACAATTAGCCAAAGTATCTTCTAGAATGAATTAAGGGGTCTTTAATAGAGTCATCAGTAAATAGTTGTTTATAATGATAAAAAAAATCATGATATTCTGTTGCAACACACTATCATCAAATTTAATGACAAATGCATTTTTTTTTTTCTGTTTATGTTACAGAAATTGAAAGAAAAATTTGGTGCTCTAAAATTTTAAAAAATATTATTTGTACATTTGATGCCACAATTGCCAAAAAGGCATCATTCAATATTTCCATCTAACAAAAAAATGTGTCGAAAGATAAACAAGTGATGCATAACATCGAGTTCCTACTGATGAATTCTAGTGAGGAAGTGATAAGGCATTAAAACAAACTTTAGTGTGCTTTAGGGGTGACTTTGGTGTGGATTTATGTAACAATTATTGACCTGATTAAGATATTAGGTAGAATTGGTTATGTGAAAGCTTTGTTAGATTGAATATGTGTTTAGGTTTACTATTGTTAGTTGCCTATAGGCTATGCCATGCACTAAGCCAAACATCAAGTACAATCAATTACAAAAATCTAGTTTAATTACAAAATAGCAAGAGAAGTGAAATCACAACTTTTGGAACTCTAGCTTGACATGAGAAAATTCTAGCCCATGGATCACACAATTTTATGTGTTTTTATCAAGTAACAAATTACTGAAAAGAGTCATCAAGGAAAATACAAGCTTGAAAGGTAAGCAAAGAAAATTTTACAACAATTTTCATGTGTAAGAAATTAGAACTTTTCCACAATAAGTGCTAGCCAAAAACATAAATAACCTTCACCACATTGTTGCATATCCAACAAGAACTGTCATTAACTAATAGTCTTCAAAATGATTTGATCTATGGATTGGATGCATGGTACTTGGCTGTTTCATTATGATAGTATGAACCACATATATCTAAAAAAGTGTGCCCAAGCAAAGCATCAAATAAGTTTTGCTATGGTTTGGAAGGGGCATTTGTGTAGATAAAACCCTTAAGGAACACAAGTGAAATAACTATGGGAAAACTAAGAGATTAAGTGTTCAGTCTAAGACAACAAAATAATCTTGGTTTTAGGCCTTCTAGGCTTCCAACAAAGAAATTTTGGTATTAAGCCTCTCACTATGTACAAGTAGGAACAGTCATTGAAAACAAATGTATAATTTTCATGAAAAATGAGCAAATTGAATTAGATGAAGCTACTTTAGAGTCCCACTAAGTTGAAAAGATCTTCCCCTGCCACCAAGGTTGTTCTCAAATTTAATCTATAATCTCACATTGCAAGAGTTCTTGGTTGTGGTGCTCATTTGGAATATAGAATACATATATTCTTTCCTTCTCTTCCATTTGTAAGAAATAAAGATTAACCTAATACATAAAAAATATAGTTTTGAAAAACATAATAAGATGATACTATTGGGATAATGGAATCTCTATTCCTATTGCAGAGAATGGTGATATGGAAAAATTCACTGCTAGTAGTAACATGCTAGTTAAATGGGGCATGAAGCATGAAAAAAAATGTACAAATATAAGGACACTTTATTCCTAGATCTACCAAATGTCCCAACTTTCCCTCCTAAGTGGTGTTTGGTTTTCTATCTATGATAATGTCCTATTATTTGCAACTAGTTGAAAATTTCACTACTAAAAGAAAATATATGGTACCTAAAAAGGTGACCAATTACATCTTTAAACCAATAGAACAGATACAAATTTCAACTAAATCAAAGAGAAAAATGAAAAAAATAAACAATAAATCCATAGAGTCAAGCAAGATCACAAGCTAATTTGGCCCATAGATAATTGTGACCACAAAATATATCAGATGAGACACTAATGCCATACATGTTCTATTCTAACTGCAGGTAAAAAGAATGTTGCATTTGACATATTACCATAATTGATCATTATGAAGAATATTTCCTTGATGATTTCATACATTTCAAATTTCAGCTTTGTCATGTTAAAACTCTATAAAAATCATCACAATGTAATTTGTAACAATAAGAGTTAAAAGAACACACCAAATTTGATCTACCAAAAGACAAGAAAAGTAAAGAAGTGATGTCTAACTTTATACTAGAAATGCATTTCCGTCATCATACTAAACATAAAATGCAAAATTAGGCTCAACTCTTGGCTAATTTCTTAAAACATAATTTTCAAGGAAGTACATGAAACAATGCGTATAATAATAAGTTTTCCATTTCCTGATGTTGGATTGCGTTGACAATTACAATAGTTTTGCAAGAGTTCAAATTTGTAGGATGTACATTACACCCACTACATCATGTGTTTTTAGTAGTGGCTAGGCTTAAATTCAAAACACATGATCTTTCAAATAAAAACTAAAACTTAGGGAGGGAAAAGAGAAGACTCTCATTTAGGTGCTATGAAACCCAAAATTAGACAAAAAGTTAAAAATAGTTTGGATTGTCATTTCTTGCAAGTAACTAATGACCTAAATAATGAATAACGTGCAATAATAGGTGAAACAAGGTTGAAGAGGAAACATATATACTCCTCCAATGCCAATTTGAAGGAAATGTTAAATCAAAATAGCTTGTGATGAGAATGGGATAGTGGTTCACTGATGAGAATGCCAAAGTTTCAAGAAGCCTATAAATCCCATTTTTGCTATGCCCTATCCCACAAAATGAGATGAGTATAAAATAGGATGAAACTGACTACAAGCCCCAAGATGTCATAGCTGACCCTCAAGGGAAGTTTGTGTACACCCCATGCTTCATAGTTCATGAGCTTCCAATTAAAATGAGAAAAAGAAATAATGCAGTTTGTAGAAAGTAATCAGACCACTAATTAGATTGATATAAGAAAATGTAGTAATCTACTAATAGTATATGTGTAGAATAAAGACAAAAAATACAATATTGTTGTAACAGGACTTAGGGCAGGCATGAGCTCTATGGGTAATTGAAATGCGGTCATTGTAGGAAGCTCAATCCATCATTCATTTTGAAGGGTACAAGCTCACAGGAAGAAAAAAATCAAATCATAGAATTTCAAACCATAGGATTTCAAATCCTAACAAAACCAAACCCTAAAAAATAGGGGATAGTACATGTTGATGCACCCAAGTTTTGCACACACACTTAATAAAGCATATGAAAATATCAGGGTTTTAGTGCTACTCGATTCTTGAGTTGAAGACAAAAAATTTGTAGGCTTTTAAATGAAAATATTGGTTGCAAGTTAAAGTTTGTTTTTAGGTATGGGGTGAGGAATGATGCGTTATGGGAGGAGATATTAAATTGAAATAAACCCACAGAACCAATACCTTTAAGAATTTGTAGAGAAAATATTACAAAACCCTACATATACCACTTGAGCTCATCCCATTTAACAAAAATGAGCATTTAGGGTAGAGCTCATAGACAATGGACTAGCCTCAAAATATAAGTTTTAAATACACGAAACAAAAAAATTAATTTCAACTGAAATCTACTTGTTTTGAATAAAAATTCCAAGCCAAGCTTAAATAAAGTCTAAACTTGGATAATTTAAAACCTTTCTTTAACAAAAATACAGATACTGCTTCAAACTTGAACAATATTTTCTCTAATTTGCATGCTCTGATTTTAAGAAAAATATTTTTCTCAAATCTCAACAAAAATAGGTGGCGAATAGACTTGCATTGTGGGACACTTGATTTTGAGCTTGGGCTTGTTGAATTATTACTTAAGGAAGAGGAAGGGGAAGGGGAAGAGGATTGGGAGAATGAATGTTCATGGGTGCCACCATCTTTCACCTCCACCAAGGGATGTGCAAGCATAATAGGTTTGTTGTTCATTGTTGTCTATGTGTTGTTGTCGTGAAGGTTTCTCACAGGTTATGATCATTTGCTTCCAACAACTTCTCCTATGCATTTAATGCATTAACTATAATGCCTTGGCCAAAATTATTATGATAACTTAATTTCTCAAGTTTTTTTAAAAAGAAAAATAAAGAAAACAGAAAAATTATAATTTATAAATATAAAAAATATGTTCTTAATTACAACTTATAGAAATAGAAAGAAATATATTTAAATTATACAATGTGATAAATCAGCCCAACGAAAAAATAAAATAAAAAATCAAGGGGAACTCATAATTTAGTTAATTTGTTTATTTTATTAAAAAGATATTTTACAAGCGCTTGTGCAAAAGAATCCCTCCTATTTTTCGGATGAGACGAAAAATATCTGGAGGCTTAATTAAACTTCATCCCACGCTAATCAACAAAAAATGACTGGTTCAAATGGAACAACATATGCTGCATGTATATCAGCAATACCAACATCAAAAACCAAAAACTTGCAATGGTGGAAGCTTTAGGATGCATCACAACCTCGGGAAAATTTCAGTGGAGATTGGCGTTAGCTTCATCCAACAACTTCATATCATTCTGCCAAAGAAATTCTAAACACGAAGCGCTAACCAAGCAGACAAAGCATAGATTGTTTCAGACCAATAGAGAATATGGAAATGCTGGTAAGTGGGGAGGAAAAATTGTTGTCAAAGTTGGGAATAGAGATGGGGATGGAAATGAGAAGACACAGGATTTGCTGGCTGAAATAGCATTCCTAGAGACCCAGAAAATTAGGGTGGCGGAATTTGTGAGTGAGAAATCTGACCATCTTAAAGAGGTGGCTGAGCTGACCAGTTCGGAGCTCCAACAAATTGCAGATGACACCTTGAAAGATCTGGATGAGGCAGGCCTCAAGGTATGCCATGCATTAATTCTTCCTCCATCTTTTGTTTTTTTCCTTGCTTTGGGTGTTTCTTGGTTTTGAAAAAATGGTCGATGATGTTGGGATTTCAAATTGAAGGGATCTGCTATAAGGCTAGGATTACCTTGTCCTGAGGGTAGGTTTCATTAAGAACAACTTTGTTAAGGACGGAAAAAAGTGGTAAGGGACTTTCTTGATAGCCTGATATGTGAAATTGAACCTAACTGGCATGAAGTACTAACAAGAAACTAATAATGCATGTTTACCAAAATTTTCTGCAAGTAACTGCCAGTGTACTTCAAGCGACAACTTATGGAAAGGTGATGCACATGAGCAAGGAAAGTTATCAGTTTTGGCAATGACGTCACTTTAAAGACTTCTTGTATGGCTCTTTCTTCAGTGGGCTCAAGCCTACGCCCGTTTGGGTAGGTCATTTGCTCTTGCCAGGTATGTAGAGTTAAGACTATTGGACTTTGCCAATCGCAGTGCTAGGATGATTCCTCTTCTGCTTAGCTGTAATCTGCAGTTGACGGACATCATCTGGCCTTCAGCGACTGGTGAGTATCTCATGTTAAAGGCTCTCTTTGCAGCTGAGTTTTGAACCCTGGCATCCTGATAAGAGTGGCTTTGCATTTCAGCCCTAAGCCTCACCAGTTCAAAACCAAAAGCTTACTCTTAACCCGCCAATTGCATTGTAGGAATCCACATTGTTTACTTAAGAGGAAACATTTCTATCCTCAGAAATGTATGCGGTAAATTTGTAGTAAACAGCAGAAACCCACTCATTACCTCCTGCAAAATCATGTGCTCTTGACTAGCAAAGATGCCTATTACATAATCCCAAGAAGTGGAAAACAAAAGCCACGCCTCTCCTTATGTACCTAAGCTATGATAAAACACCAACTCTGTAATGACATTTGGTCAAACGTTGTCCGTGACAATTTGTCCGGCAATAAGAAATACAATAAATTCTTATTCTATTCCAATAAGTGCAAAATTTGCAAAATCAAATCAATTTGACTAAACCGATAAAAATGTAACTCTTTCATAATGCACTTCAGGATGTAGTTTGAGAAGGTTTCAGGGCTTCAGGCAGTTGTAATCTGGAGAAGATGCTCAATATATTTGATTGAATCATCTTAGTTGGAACTAAATCTTGAAAACATGTTGTCCTAGATTGAAGCGAGTTAGCATT
>VDFB02270651.1:178138687-178203566 GCA_007258455.2 Sequoia sempervirens | reverse complement strand
TGCATCATTGAAAACCTTAGGCCAATAGTACCCTACCCTTAATATCTTATGAGAAGTAGTTTTTGCTGAGAAATGTCTCCCACAGACCCCTTCATGCATCTCCTTCAGGACATGTCTTGATTGATGTTTTTCTAAGCATAACAACAAGACACCATCCCTATTCTTCCAATAGAGGTCTCCCTCCATGAATACATAGTTCGAGGCCTACAATTTGAGTGTCCTTTTTTGTTGTCATCAAAACCTTTTGGACATTTCAAATGTTTGATATAGTACACAATATCAATGTACCATGAAGTGTTTTCAATACTTGCGACCATGTCTTCTTCACCATTCACATTGCATACTTGGGCAACTTCCAAATTTGTTTCATCCATCAATTTGGCTAATCCTTGACCCCTTACAAGCTTAGTGATCTAAAACTCAATATAAAACTCCTAGATCTTATTTATCCATTTGCACCTATGCCCTATGGTTTTACTTTGTATGAATACATCCTTCACTACAACATTAGGCAAATAAGCTATCACTTTTGCTCCTATGAGATATGGCCTGAATGCCTTGAAAACTCTCACCAACACATAAGCTTTTTTTTCCACAATATCATACTTCAATTCTGCATTTTGAAGGGACTTGCTAAAGAAGGAAACTGGCTATTTGTATCCTTCATCATTCTTTTGAAGAATTACTGCAACAACTATGTGATAGGATGCAAATGAGAAGATCTGGAAAGGTTTGCTGAAACCTAGAGATTTCAAGAAAGGAGCTTCTTTGATTGCATTCTTTATGGATATGAATGCATCTATATCCTCAGCAGTCCAATCAATTTTTGCACCTTTCTTCAACATTTTTGATATTGGCTTTACTATCTCAACAAAATTTGATATGAATCTTCTTGCAAAATTGATTTGTCCAAAAAAGGATTGAATAGCCTTAACTATTTTGGGGATAGGTATCTTATCAATGGCCTCTACTCTTTCAAGATCTATCCTTACTCCCTCCTTAGAGGCTATATGCCAAAGTAATTTTCCTTTTGTTACTGCAAAATGACACTTTTTTGGATTAAGTGAAATGCCATATTCCAATGCTTTCAGAAATATTTTTTCAAGGTGAGCCACATGATCCTCTGCCTTTTTGGAGTATGCAATTAAATCATCTTGATAGACTACCATTATCACATTAATAAGGTCAGCAAAAGAAACATCCATGGCCCTTTGGAATGTTGCACCAACATTGGTGAGTCTGAATGACATCTTAACATAAACATATGTTCCCCATGGCGTAGTGAAAGTTGTCTTGTATTGTTCTGATTCTTTAACTTTCTCATGATTATAGCTTGAAAATCCATCCATAATGGATAGTAACTCACATCCTTTGACCCTTTGTAACATAGCCTCCATGTTTGGAAGTGAATAATTGTCTTTGAGAGAGGATACATTCAAGTTCCAGAAGTCTACACAAAGCCTTATATCTCCATTTTTCTTCCTAACTGGTACCAGATTGGAGACCCAAGATGAATGTCTAATTGGATTGATAATACCTCCCTCCCTAAGCTTTATAAGCTCCTCATGCATTTTGGGTTCCAGAGTGGGGTTTATGGGTCTTTTTTTTTTTCTTGAATGGTTTTGCACTTGGTTTTAATGGAATCTCATGTTGGAATGGGTCTTCTCTATATGCCTTAAGATCTTCATAAGACCAAGCGAAAATGTGCTGGTATTTTCTTAACAATGCAATCAAAACTTTTCTGATTGTTGGACTTATTTTCTTTCCAATATATACCCTTTTGGGTGCTAATTCACTCCCCAGGTTGACTTCTTCAACATCTTCTTTTTGAACTGGTTTTGCTTCATGAGAGCATGATCATTTCCATCAAATACCCTTTCTAGTGCCACAAGCCCCTTAGGAAGTTTGTTGGTTTTGAGCTGCATAATTTCTTTTCCGAACACAGTTTGTTTGCCATCTATTTCTTCCACAAAGGAATTAAAGTCAATCTCCTGGGCTTCATACTGGTCTATGCAATGGAGAAATTTTATGAGATTAGTGTCATCACTAAAAACTTTCCAACTATAGATATTATCAGGGATAGCAGGCCTTGTTTTGAATTCAACTTGAGATACTCCAACCAAGGTGATATTATCTCTTTTTAGGGTTACATTGGCTAGGAAATTTGCCAAGTTTTTGGAGCTATCTATCCATTCAATGGAAAAAGCATCAAATAATTCAATTGTATCCCACACAACATTTCTATATTGTTTTAACCTTTTGTTTTTCGCAGCATATTTTGACCTAACTTGACTAACTTAGAGTCTCCAAGAATAGTTAGCAGTTTGATCTTGTGTATGACAACTATATTCAAACCAATTAGCATGGCTTCATACTATACTATATTATTTGTACTTTCAAACGTTAGAAATAATGAATACTTGAATGTGATACCTTCAGGTGAAATAAAGAATACACCTGCTCCATTGCCTTCTTGACTACATGCTCCATCAAAATATATCCTCCAAACACCGTGCTAATTTTTAGAAATATGCTTATCAATTGGATCAGTATTCACCAATTCAAGCTGGGAAGGATCTATCCTAAAGCTCCCTAAATCCACATCACAAAAGCAATTTATTTTCTCTTGAGCAACATATTCCACAATCTAATTCATCCTTGGCTCTCTATATAACTTGACCTCTTCACCATTGACTGGTATTGTGGCATAGGACAAGTCAAACTGTACATTTCATCCAATTGTTGTAGTCCATTTCCTCGACAAGAGTGTTCCAAAATGCGAAGGAATGTCAATTATAGTTATATCAATATTATATACTACTTGTGGGTAAGCAACCAACTTCACCTCTACATGTTTCATAATTCCTACCACTAGAACATGTCTGCTATCCATAGCGTAACATTTCCACCAGTAGTGTCTACCCACATGCCAGGTTGTTTCATGACCCCTACTGGCATGATGTTGATAGCAACACCCGAATCTATCATACAATTCCTTACCAACTTTTTATTTATGAGTAATGTAGTAAAGAATGGATCAATTTGTGGAGGATTTATTAATGCATCACTTAGAGAAAACTCAAGAACCTTCACCTTTTCTTGCTTATTATTGATCTTAGTAGTCCCCTTGTTCTCAGAGTTTGTGCTTTTATCACTTCCATTAGATATTAATTGAATAGAACTGTCCCTATACTCTTTTATCTTCATCATTTATAATAATGGCACAAACATATTTACCTGAGACAAGGCCTATGTGAAGTCAAAAGATGTATTTTCTATTTTAGTTATCTTCTTTTGCTCCAATGGATCTGCTTTGTTCTCCTCTTTTTTTATTTTGTTTGTGTCATCAAGCTTTTGTTTATCTTTATGCAACTCTTTGCTTTCTTCTTTTTGAACACGCTTTTGCTCATTCTTATCAAGCTGCTTATTTTTTGTCCTTTTTGGTGCTCCCTGTGTTGCTCCTTTATCTTTCACAAATATCCCTCTTGGAACACCCCCTTCTGTGTTTATTGTTCTATTTTTGAGTCTATAGTTACATTTTTCTTGCTCAACTACAACAATAGTTAATTCTTTTATCTCCTCTTCAATAGGCCTCCTTATTCTACATTTACTTGACTGAGATGGTGTATGGGGATATGATTCATCATCACTTTTATCATAATTAGAAAAGACTTGTTGTTATGCCATATGGACATTGTACCTTCGGTTATCAACATCATACTCATAGCCTTCTTTTCAAGATGAATATTCCTACTCAATTGGATGGAGGGTGTGAGAGGTTAAATATATTGTATGATCCTCTTCTTCATTGTCCACCGATATTTCTTCTCCTTGTATTGACTGGGCTACAACACAATGATCAGGAGAATGTGGTAGTTTGCAAAATTGACACCAAGGATTATTGTTAACCATGTATGCCCCCTTCTTCTTTAAGGGATCAAGAGTCTCCTTATTCTTAGGCTTATCAATTATGGGATTTCTATCTTTCCAATTTGTGTTATATGGAATATCATTCAACCTTGGTCTTTCAGTTCTATATGCATTCTCTTGCCTATTCTGAGGGTAGTTAACATTTTGGGGAACCTTGAGATTATCTCTCTTACCAATCATCCCAACAACCTTTCTATTGTTCTCAATTGTCAATGCTATTTTTTGTGCTTCAACTAGATTTCTAGGTCACCTATTTCTAAGCTCACATCTTGTCTTTGGATCAAAGTATTTTAGATAAATGCTCAATGTTGCATGGTCTGTCCATTTGGACCCAGGTGGTATCTTATTATGCAATTTGGAGAACCTCTGCTTGAAGTCATAAACTGACTCATTATGATTTTTCTGGATACTTATCAGTTCATGCAAGGAAAAATCAAGTGCACACTGATTTCTATATTGCTCCAGGAATTGATTTTGGAAATATAATATAGAATTAATTGAAACATCAGGTAGGATGTTGAACCAATCTCTCACCTCTTCTATTAGAGACATCATGAACAATCTCATATTCACATCTTCGTAATCCATACCAATATCTTGAATAAAGGCATTAATTTTTTTGATATGCTCCTCTATTGATACTCCATTATTTCCAGTGAACTTGGGAACCATATTCGTCCAATTACTATCCATTGGGTATGGGTACAATTGATACCTTGTTAGGTCAAATTGTCTACATGGGTTCATAGGATTTTGTGGATGGATATTTGGAGGTGGATTGGGGGGGTATTAATGTCCATATTAAGGTTGGTGATAAAAATTTTGTTGGACATGTTGTTGAGGATGGATATTTTTCTATGGTATATGTTGTTGGTGTGTTAGAGCATATTGTTGATATGGTAGTGGATTGTGCTGAGAGGTGTAACTAGTATTTGGAGGTTGAGACCCTTGTGGAGGTACATTATGTTGGATGTGCTGCCTAGGATTACCACCTGTATTGTGAGGTACCTTTGAAGTACCTGGGGCACCTATGTTCTGAGAAGTTCCTTGTGGATTGAGATTACCACCTTGTTTATGTGGAGGGACATACTTGGGTGGCTTTGGTGCTTGAATATTTAATTGTCCCATTTGTTGGTCTATCTCTTGGGCCTCCTGTATCATCTGTTGTTTTTCTATGAGTTGTTGCCTTTTCCATTCCAAATGTGCTTTAAATTCTTGGTTATTCATGACCTCAAAATTACCAGTATTGTAATAAAAAAACCTCTCATCATTCTCATCTCCTTGCTGTGATGATATTTTATAATCATATTCATTCTGTATTCAGACTCGTTAAGCCTCAATTCTGGCATTTAACTCCTCTATTTTCTTAGGGTCCTCTTTCTAGTGAAAAAAAGGATGGGCATCATTTTCTTGTTCAAAAGGAGTATGAGAGTCTCGACCTGTATCATCACCACATAATTCTGACCCATGCAACAGATCAAAACTATTATTCATTGTAAGGAATTGTTTTAATGAATTCCTCATGCCTTCATCTGTTACTTTATGTTTGTCTTTGTTTGTACTAGTCTTTAAAGGGGGAGAACCATGCTTATCATTCCATCTACCATTGTTCTTTTTTGGCTCTCCAGATGTAAGGATCTCCTACCATTCATTTCGTAGGATGTTTTAATAGTCCAATTTTTGGGGTTTGTTTTCGTTGATGTGTATTTGATCTTTCCAGTCATGCACTTATTCTTTCAGAGTCGCCACTCACTTTTAGAGAAATGAGAAAATTTTATAATTTCTTATTCCCAGTAGAGTCTTATGTAAGGTATTGACTCTATGATGAAGGCCTAGATTTAGATTTGAATCGCTAGCAGAATTTCTGATCTGTTAGTTCTCAAAAATGTTGGTTGAAAAACCTCAAGAAGTTGCCAAGCTCTTGGTACATTTTAGGCTAACGAACAAGGCCAACTAATGTTTTTGAACCTTTTTCTCTTCAGGCTTTGCCAGTTCTAGGTGGGTATACCTATGTAAATGAGGTAGACTTAAACTATGTGTTTCCTACTTAAGCAATCTATCCATAATGGCAATTGGGAGTGGAGAGATGTAATCCTAATTTGGTATAAATTGTATAAGCAATATCAAGGTGAAATTTAATATGTTCAGTTAACAGATGTGAGGTTTTGATAATAAATTTGATAAAACTAAAAGATGAGATGAATAAGACTAGTGCTTTGTTGGGTAAATGGAGTCAAATGAAAGTATAAGATAAGTGGCTTATATTTGGTAATAAATCTAACTGTTTGGAACACTAATATTAGTTTATAACTTGTATAAACCTGCAGACAAGTGATTGACAAACTCTACTTACTTATCCAACTAACACAACCAGGTTACTTATAGTTTATCAAAAGGATTTTAATCTTTACTTGAAAGAACCAACTGAATAAATTAGGCAAGAACATAGATAACACCAAATTGGAGACAGATTGACAATCCTAACTATATGATTCTTCTTACTGAACCAAATAATACTTCCAAATTACTGTGATTGACTAGAAGAATTTTAATTCCTTTGGGGAAACCAATTAATCATATCACACAAATACAACAAATGTGCATTGATAAATTGAATATATGCTCGATATACCAATTTAAATAATAAAGAAACACTAAAATGGAGACAACCAAATAACTAAATAACTTCAACAAACAATTGATGCCTCGATAACACCAAAAAGTCAAAGATCTTTCATTGAATTCTTCAAAATACTACTTGCAACATAGTCTTTCAAAATATAAATAGTATGGAAGTTTTCTACTATCCATTAATTATCCCTATTCTACTACTATTTTCTCCTATCTCTTTCTTATGATCTTGGACTCTCTTATATATACGAGAGGCAACAAGCTTCAAAATGCTTACAATGTTTCAAAATTCCTTTTCATAAAGTTTTTTAGACATAACTAAAACATGAATTAAAGAGATAATTAAACACATATGTTCGCTCGGTTAATCTCCATGGAAGTACCCGTGATCATCGAAGACCTGTTCAAGATACTTCCTCTCCGTGATGTACATAATCAATCTTCTTCAAAGCCCACATATTTTTCTTTCCATTTATTAATTGTTAGGTCATTAGGCCATTTGAATTCTTGTGTAGCTGCGAGGTTTTTAAGATGACTCTTCCATCTATTATCCAGGAGGTTTTTGACATCCACCATGAAATTTGTATATCCACTGTCCAACATGATGATCCCATCGAGCAAAGTATGGAACTTGTTGAGATTAATCTCCCTATCCTCCTTCCAAGCATTTAGGAATCATTTGATCAAATTATTCTATCCATTCATCTATACCTTTCAACTAATTGTCATCCTTGAGGATTGATCAGATGAAGATGTATTTGATGGAGTTAAATGTACTCCTACTTTCCACTTTCTTCCTCATATCCAACAAATATTTATACTCATCAATCACACCTTTTACCATTTCTTGTGTAGGTTTGAGCCTTGATGGTGCATCTGGATCCCTATGTGTAGCTTTGCATTAAGTGGTCAGTATGTGGAAGGTGGGTTGTCATCTCTTTTGGAGCTCTTCAAGGATAGGGGAGTTAGTATTTATTTGTTCCAAAGCTTTAATCAAATTGCTGAAATTTTCATGTACTCCATTTATCTTCTCCTTTAATGTCCCAAATCTATGCTATAATATCCTCCTTAAAGTCTCTATGATATGATGCTTTACATCCTCCATATTATGCTTCTTCAACTTATCAATTTCATCTCTCATTTGTTGTATCTGCGGATCCTCTACTTGGACAGGTGGGTGATAGACAATTAATTCATCTCCTCTCACTGTGATGGCTTGCTGCAACTACTATTTTAGCTTTACATTTTCAATAAACAACTTGTTCACCTCATCATTCGATACTTTAAATCTCTTCTCCTATTCACTAATCTTCTTCTCCATATTTTCTACTACATCCTTGGTGATCATTGTCCATAGTGGTAGCTTTTATGGGAGTCGTGTCTTTCATTGTTTTGATCATAGATGATCCCCTCAATTCTTATACTACATCCAAGATTTGAGGCTTTCTTGTATTTTTTTTGTCCATAGAGCAAGTGTTTGGGTAGTAGGATTATAGGTTGTTCCTAAGATACCCTCTTCTGAATCAAGTTTTACTACCAACATGAGGTCATCTTGTGCTATGATATGATCTAGAAGAAACATTTTAGATAGCTCCATCCTTGGTATAATTAGTATGTCACATTTCAATACCATTTCTCTCGCCTCCTGGGGAGTGATATTAATGCTATCAACACTTAACTCTACAAATGTTTGTGCCTAGATCTCAGCTTGCTTCGACTCATCAGCTCCAATAAGATTAATTTTCAACCTTTCATCAAATTGTTTCTGTAGACACCTAAATTTGGACACTTAATTTATCCAAATTTATCCCCTTTCATCTAAACATCCTGTTATTTGCATTAATTAAGTAATATTACAATTATTTAATTAATATCCTCAATTCTGCCAAATCCCTAAGGTATTTAGTTAATAATTAAATACCTTATCTCTTTAATCCCCCTTTCATCAAATGAATTAAATAAATATGACATTTAATTAATTCCTCACATGTCACATCACTTTTCCTTAATCTTAATCAACCTCCTAATCTCTTCATTAGGGATTTGCACATGCCTAATCCTTGATTAGGATGTGTCACATCCTCCAAATTTTTACAAGTTGGCTTCTAATCCTCATTATCATCTAATTATCTTCTAATTACTGATTAGTGAAGCCTAATTAGTACCTTGGTCAACTCTCCCCATCCCCCAAGGAATTTTTAATTCCTTTTTATTCACCCAAGTTTCCTCTCTTCCCCATGTGAATTTTTAATTCACATTTATCCTTCCAAGGTTTTCTTCTTTCCCATGCAAGTCTTCTAGAACATTTGACTTGTCACATCACTCACATGTGGCAAGTTCCTTCCTTTTGGGAACCTTGTCTTATCTATGAGATTCTTCCAATCATTGTGAATTTAAAATTTACTTTTATTCTCCCAAGCTTTCCCCTTCCCCATGTGATCATTGAAAGGTCACATCAAAGTACTTACAAAGTACCTATCCTTCCTCCACATCATGTACCCTCCTTCCACCTCACTTACAGATCATCACATCCCAGGCCACTTCACCCTCCACATGTCAAGAGGTGAGGGCTTGCGAGTCCTCAACTCACCATAGCCCTTCATCTTGGCCCTGGTAGCTCAATCTCAACCATTGAATTCTCTAGAAAATTCAAATTTATTTATAAATACCCCCTACTCTAAGGAAAAAAAGGAGAACACTTAGTCATTTGAGCAACCTTATGCTATCATTTTGTGCACTCATTTTAAAAGCATTTTCTCTCATCTAGCCATCCATTTTAGCCATTTGCATTTACATTCCATCATATAGTTAATCTTGCATTTAGCTACATCAATAGTCATCTAAGGAGCATAAAAAGCAATCCAAATCAAGGGCCAACCAAGGAATTTCAACAACAAAGAAGGTATAATCATTTGCAATCTTCTTTCATTTTATCTCATTGTATTAACAATTCCTTAGGCTAATCTTGAGGTGTTCCTTTGTGTTTTCATTCATTGCATTATTTTTGTTTTTGCATATTTAAGGTTGATAAACATTTAGGCTCACAGTTTCATTTTCATTTTAATCGAAAAATCCTTAAATTCATTGGTGTGGATAAAATTATCATCGTCCATGAATCTTAGAGAGGCAACCATCCTCTCATCATCTTATATTTTTCCAACTCCTTCCTTTGAAAGCCTAATCTTAGGATCATGAGGATTTTGACTTCTTTATTGTTATGCAAACTCCTTTATTTCAGTCAGAGCTAGGATTGCTCCTTCTTCTTCATCATCATTTGATTCAAATCCAACAAATGGCTCAATCTTCTATCTTTTAGCCTATGGTTCATGAGTAGGAGATGGTGGGGGTGGATGTGTAGGTTATGGGGGTGGTGTTTGTGATATTGATGCTTCATGTGGTGGTTGGTGAGGTGTGGAAAGTAGGACCAATCCCTCCTCTTGGGCCATTTTATACAATTCATCAAAATTATTAAGGATCATTTGCATCCTTTTCAGAAGGTTGGGTTCATCTGCAAAAAACCCTATAAAACTTTTATCTTTCTCCTTCTTCTGATTCTCCCACTTCATCATTATTATCCACATTTTTTTTCTTTGCATTACATCAGCAAAATACACTAGATTTATTATGAAATCCTCTTGAGGTCAAACTAATGTGAGATGGCCCTCTTTGTCAACAAGGTTCTTCTAATCATGTTGATATGACCCTCTGGTTTAAACACTCTCTCTTTTCTAGATTTGAGGGGATAGTTAACCCTCATAAATCTCTATAGTTCCTCTATCATATCAGACCCAATGGCTCTTCAAATACAGTCAAATCAGACAAAAATGTACCTTTGCTTTGATTTCTCATCAATCATGCTACATCCAAAGCATCTACCACATAAACTCCAAAATACATACCCTTGCAGGTGCAAACTTAGGAAAAATATGTGGTGCTTGGTTACATCCATATACTCTGATAATTGTGTGTTGAGGCATAAAAAACCAGTCAACATAGTTAAGGGTATAGCCCTGGTCTGGCCTATATTGTACATGCCTTATCACTTTCATCAATGATTTAGGAAATCTTGGTGTTGGGAAACCAAGGGCAGCTACCAGTCTAACAAAAAAATCATCTCGAAATACTACAAAATCACACTTTGCACATCTGCTATCCCGAATGTAACACCAATTTTTCATAGGGAGTCTTATTCCACTTTCTTGTGTACAAAATTTCATTATTTTTGTTGGGATCCTATAATGATTTAATAACTAAGCCCTTACAACCATGATTCAGAGATTGAACATCTAACCTGAATAGTTATTTCAATCATCATGAAGGTGCATTTAACTTATCAACCCATGGAAGTGAATTTGAAATGGGTCAGCACAGTATGTGCACTAGGAACTCAGAGTAGCCATTTCATTCTATAGCTAAGGAATACATTATATTGAAAGTAAATTTCTTAGGACATACCATAAATACCAATCATCAATAAACAACTACATCAAACTAAAATGCATAACTAGAATAAAAAATTGAGCAACAAACAAGGCACTACTCTGTCTGCTTTAGCTACAAGAATAGTCACATAATGGAATTCTAGTGGCTGTAGGAACAGTCGGTGTCATTTTTATAAATAATTACTAAAAAGTAAGTAAAACTAAACTAATACTAAACTAAAAAGATGGATTACTCACCAAGTGGGCCTCCTTGGATAAATATCCTCTAAAACTAATGAGAACTCAGATGCTCAAACTCAAAAATTTATTTTATTCACTATAAATCATGAGTACAAAAGAGTAATTTATATGTATTACTGAAAACCTGAGAGTGCAAGTACAATATCAAATCATGCAACCTTTTGAGGAAGGAGCATTATATATTTATTTATATATCAGCTAAACAAGGCATCAAATCCATGACTGGGATGACACCATTTAGGGAAAACAGAGAAAGTGGAGTGATGGTGGTTATGCATGCATGGAATCTAGTTAGACATGTAGGTCCAAACACATATTTAGCACAACAGTAACACTTGCACATGCTCAATCATTAAATTCCACTACAAGGTGGTTAGATTTGGTTGCATGAGGAATGTTCTTCCGTCAACCTCCTTTGACTTTGAGTGATTCCTTTGCTGGATGTTATGGTGCATGCCCAACTGGCAGTGTCTTCCTCAACTTAGCATATTAAATTTACATGGCAATTTTAGTATGCACAATAACTGCACATCTATAACCACCTTAAGGAACATTCATTAACAGCATGCAAAATCAATATAGATAATCCACATAATATGCAAAATTTTATTAAAACTTGTAGAGATAGGATTTAAGCTCAATGTTTGTGGTTTGAGGGAAACATTATGAAAATATCAACATTTAATATCAAAGTCCATGTCAAACACCAACAGGTAAACTATAGATTCTACCCAAAATTGGACCAAAAACTAGGCTCATCACTTTCCCCAACCTAACATTTTGTTGGTCCTCCAGTAGGGGAAGGGTTGTTCTTCTACTTGGTCAAGGCTCTAAAATTTGCAACTAATAGCTATCCAACATCAGTGGTTGCTATGCGTGAATCAAGATCCCAATAGAATCCTCCTAATCTGTCAAATCTGTTCCATCTCTGCTTTTCTATAGCAATGTTATATTGGTAGAATCTAAAGTTTGGCACAGGCCACATGAGCATGGGTGGTTGGAAAGTCAGGGGAAGCCATGATCACCCCCATGTTCTGCTAATTTGAATATACCTATCAATCCTTTTTAGTGCTATAGAATAATTGTGGATGGAATGAGGCTCAACCTGCTTCAGCTCATCAGTTAGGCTATTCCATCTTTGTAATAGACATCTTCTCATAGTTTCTTCCTTTGCTACTATCTTTACCTCATATTCACTATAAACTGTCTCAATCCAAGGCATAATCCTGTTACCATAACTAGGTCCGAGAAGCATTCTGTGCCATTCTTTGTAAATATCCCTTGGGTTTCTTGATTTATTCATAATGGATAGAGGGATGTTAGACTCCAATTGCTTATAAGCCCCGTGTTGCTGTGCCCAACTAATATCATTTTGTACCCAAGACATAAATGCCCTTTATTGGACATCCCCAACATACAACTATAGATTCCAATCATGGTCTTGAGTTACAACATAATTTTGCAAATAAAACTTATATAACAAATTCTTCATTTCAAGCGAAGCAATCTTATAAGCATTGAAAAATTCAACAGGGGTGTCAATAGAAGGATTCAAACCTGTGGCAATCCTTGACAACTTAAAAGAGAGATATTTCTCTTTCAGGAGTAGAGCATAGACCCTTGGAGAGGTCCTACATTCCAAAATCTGTGGTATTAAGGTTGCCATATCATCCACCCTCTGCTTCAGGGTGGTAATTTCTACATCCTTATATTCAATCTCCTCATCCCTCTTTTGAATTTCCTTCTTCAATTTCTATTTTTCCTTTTTCCATTCTTCCTCCCTCCTTTGTATTTCTTTCCATATATTCAAAATTTCCATATGTACTATAAAATCAAGAGGATTATGAATTCCTACTAGTCTTTTTGTCGATGTTGGCTCCTTATATATCACTATCTACATGGACTTAGGCTGTTCAGTTATCTCTGGCTGCAAGGTTACTGCTTCTTCTTCCACTTCTTGTTGTAGTGTCTTTTTTTGTTATTTTTGTTGTGGCTTCAGGAACTCCTGCTCTAGTTCTAGTTATTGTTGCAGGAATTCTTGCTCATACTGTAGGAAATCCCAATTTTCCTCAAAATCTTTTGCAATGTTAGTAAGATCGTCCAGTGTTATATTTGCTGCTCTCCCAAACATGCCTTCTTCTTTGACATTCTCCTACCCCATTGGAGCTTTAGGCTCCTCATGTGATGTCTCACTAGGCTTAGGGATTTCCCGTGGATTCATACCAATCGCAAGACTAGTTGGCCTTGATTTCCTAGGAGGTCTCTCACATTTTTCTTTGGTCGTAGGATGAATAATGTCATCCTTCCTCTTCTTAGGACTTGACACCTTTCTTTCTATAGGCTATGTTTTAGCCTTCCCTTTTTTCATTTATGCTTTTCTCTTATGTGCCCTAGTTTTCATCAGGGTTTGAAGTGGAATGCCATCATTAGAATTTGAGGAAGAGCTTTCTTTTTCTAAGTGCTCTATTCCAAAAGAACTAATTTCTATGGTTTCTTTTGCTACAGGAGGATTCACACTAGAGCCTGCACCAGAGGTTGAAGCACCAAGAATGTCTTTATCCATGCTCAATCTCTTGCTATACCTATGGAGTTGAGGTAAAACCCTAGGTTGCAAATGCTCAGGTCTAATTTGATCAAAATTTATAATTTCTTCACAAGTCATTCTAGATACATCATGCAAAGACTTTTCAACTAGCAATTTAATCAGACAATGGTGGGAAAAAAATTATCCCTACCTTTTTGGGTCTTGACGACTATGATTGAGAGAAGATTGTATAGCACGTTAGACACATTCATCCTCCTTCCATGCCTCATGTGATTCAAAAGCTTGAAGTGCACAAAATGCAAATTTGATTGGCGACCCTCACAAGTGATGTATTTGATATCATGAATGACTGTCTACTTCCATGGCTCAGGAAGAGACATTCTCTTTGTAGCCTGCTTATCTATGCTCAATGGGGGTTGTTTGGCTTTGTAAATTTGACCCTATTTGATTTGGTGTCTCTAGAGGCATGGTAATTTTCACCATCAGCTGGTAACCCTGTGACCTCTGCAATTATTTCCTCAGTTGCCACAACTTCCAACCCTTTTACTGTGGCTTTTCCTTCAAAAAATGTCTAGGCGAATTCAAGGGAAATTATTTCATCAAATCCATCTAGCTTTAGTAAGTAATCTAACCATCCATAGTTTCTAAATTCGGCCAGGAATTGTGCATCTTGCAATAAAACATCATGTACCATGAGTTCGTTTCTAATTAACCCACCTCCCATTGTTTGCAATCAAACAAATGCTTTGCAATTTATTTCCTGCAATACCTACTAAATTTCTAGTGCCAATATTGATTGAATTTCCTTTTCTTTTGTTTCACCTTTTTTCTTGCAACTCAAGATTACGAAAGGGTCAATAATGACAAGAAAAGGAGTGATAAAGGAAAATTATGATGGGAAGAAATGACAGTTGCAGTTAATGTCACTTCACACATGCAAGCCGTCCTCTCACCCAAATTTCAAATTGGGTCATTTTAAATTTTCTGACGTAGCCTATCATAAATTGACACATGGGAAATATATTTGCATCTTTTTCCTTCCCTCCCACCATAAATTTGGACATGTGTCTGCACATGCGAGATGGGAGTCATGATTTGATGGGGAATAATGACATGTTATGTGAACGTCTATACTAATGTATAGTGATTAAATGAATGCAATTAAAAGATGATTAAAAGATAACAATTAATGCACACATACCTGAATGTGTGGAGGATTTGTTGCAAAGATTATGGAGAAAGTACCGCTCTCCTTTTATGGAATATATTGAGCAATTAATGAAAATGAAGTGGAATGAGGTGAGATGGAATGAAGTGATGGAAGAGAGAGAAAGGTGGTGATGGATGGGTGGATGGGTGGATGGGTGAAGAAATGGACTTCCACATAAGTGAAAGTATTTATTATGAGAAGTATGTACCTTAATTAGGTAGAAGGAGGGACACTAGGTCCACTTTATTTTTGCTACAGGAAGCTCGGGTGCTGAATGTGGGTGAATTGCTGTAGGAACTCTTCTTTGGAAGTTGGCTTGTGATATAATATGAGGTGATGACTATTGACAAGTAATTTGAACCTAATAGGGTCAATGGTAGTAAGCTAAACAACTCCATTAGGAAATACCTCAGTGACTTCATATGGTCCTAGCCACCTTGTCTACAATTTTCCTACATTGTCCTGATATCTTGAGTCATAGAGTAGGTCCCAATCTCCTGGTTGGAATTTATTGTCCTTGATAAAATTGTCATGCCACTTGATTATCTAATTTTTCACTACCTCTGTATGCTATAGGGTTGTTCTTCTTATCTCATCTAAAGATTTTAGTTGCATGATTCTTTCTCTTTGTTCCTTAGAAATATCCATCCTCAAATCTAGTGCAGTCCACAAAGTCTTATATTCAAATTCAACGAGCATCATAGCTATCTTTCCATATAGCAATTCAAATGGAGTGAAGCCTATAGTTGTTTTCCAGGTTGTCGTATAGGCCCAAACAACTTTTGGTAATCTGTTTGTCCAATCCTTTCTATGAATAGCTACCATTTTGGTCAGAATGACTTTAATTTCTCTATTGGTCATCTCAACTTGGCCATTAGCCTAGGGGTGATAAGGAGTAGATTTCCTATGCCTTATGTTGTACTCATTAGCTAGTGCTGCAAAAAGGGTTGATGTGAATTGAGCCCCTTGATCAGTCACTATTTCTCTTGGGACTCCATATCTTGTGAAAATATCCTCATAAAGAAATTCTGCAACCTTGTTGTCTCTTGCATGCTTCATGGCCTTAACTTCTACCCACTTTGTCACATAATCAATGCATAACAATATATAAAACTTAACATTTGATGAAGGATCGATGGGTCCCACAAAATCCAATCCCCACTTGTCAAAGGGAATGATTACTACCTGAGGGAACAATGGCATCTCATCAGATCTGGTTAGTCTGCCCATTCTTTGACATCTATCCTATTTTCTAGTATACCTTCCTGCATCCTTGTGGAGTGTTGGACAATAATATCCTATGTTTAAAACATTCATTGTTGTCCTCTTGGATGCAAAGTTTCCTCCACATGGTTCATTGTGACATGCATGTAAAATGTCATATGTCTCATCTTCTCTCACACATCTCCTCATGACATGGTTTGGTCTAGTATAAAACAAACACCCAACAATCCAAGAGGAAGGAAAATATTTTTCAATAAGTGCCCTTTTCTCTTTTGGAGAAGTGAGAAGGAACTCTACCCGTGACCAAATAATTGGCTATGTAAACATACTAGGGTGTTTGTATACTAAGGGAGAATAAATTCTCATTAGGAAAATTCATCTATGGGTTGATTGTCTTCTGATGTAGTCAGCCTTGAAAGAAAATCTGCAACAACATTGACCTTCCCTTTCTTATCCACAATGGTTATATCAAACCCCTGCATCAACAATAACCATCTTGCCAATCTACCTGTGATCAAAGGTTTATTCATGAGATATCTAATGGTTGCATGATCAATGTACACAAAGATTTGGTAGCTTTTTATGTAATATCTAAATTTGTTGAGTGTATAGATTATTGCCAACATTTCTTTCTCTGTCACTATATAATTGAATTCAGCTCCTTGTAAATTTTTTCTAACAAAGTAAATGTCATTTTCAACAGC
The DNA here is from genome assembly GCA_007258455.2 of Sequoia sempervirens. NCBI lineage: Eukaryota > Viridiplantae > Streptophyta > Pinopsida > Cupressales > Cupressaceae > Sequoia > Sequoia sempervirens. The sequence goes on along the minus strand of VDFB02270651.1, from coordinate 178,186,640 downwards.
TCATTTCTATCCTAAGACTGCTCCTATAGCATAATTTGATGCATTAGTATGGATATGGAAAGGAAGCTCCCAATTAGGCCCTTTGAGTACAAGAGCATGAGTAAAAGATTCCTTCAAGTTAGAAAATGTCTTGGCACAGGCTTCAGTCCACTAAAATTCATCATCTTTAGTGAGAAGAGTATACAATGGTGCTGCTACCTTGCTGAAATCCTTGATAAAATGCCTATAATATCCTGTATGACCCAATAAAATCCTAACATCCTTCTATTTTGCAAGTGTGGGTAGATTTGTGATTACCTCAATCTTCATAGGATCTACTTGAATTCCCTTATGAGAGATGTAGTGGCCAAGAAATACACCTTCCTGCATCATCATGAAACACTTTTCATTGTTTAAGGACAAGTTTTGGTCTTCACATCTCTGTAGGACTCTCCCAAAATTGTCCAATGCTTGATTAAAATCAACACCATAAGTGGTAAAGTCATCCATATAAATTTCTATGCAATCATGAGAAATGTCTAATCATATGCTAATGATTTCCCTCTGAAAAGTTGTAGGTGTATTGCATAAGCCAAATGGGAGCACCAAATAGGCATAGGTCCCCCATGGATAGGTAAATGTGGTCTTCTCCTAGTCCTCTAGTGCAATTTGGATCTTGTTGTAGCCGCTCAATCCATCTAGAAAAGAAAAGTATTGCTTTCCTGCAAGTGTGTCCAAAAATTGATGAATGAAGGGTAAGGGAAAGCGCTCATTCTTGGTGTCAACATTAAGTTCCCTATAATCAATAAAAACTCGTCATTTCTCTCCTTTCTTGGGCACACTCACTAATGGAGACACCCACTAATTATCTAAAATGGGGTAGATAAATCCTACATCTAGTAATTTGTGTAGTTTTCCTTTCATATTTTCTCTTAGTGCAGGGTGAATTCTTCTTTGTGGTTGTCTTACTAGGGTGCAATCATCTCTAATATAAATTCTATTTGTAAAAAGTTTAGGGTCCAATCCCTTCATATCATGATAGTCCCACACAAATGCATGCTGATGGGTTCTTAATACGTTTTCCAATAACAATTGTTGTTCTTCATTTAATTTACTATTAACATTCAGATATTTTCCTTCTCACACCTATACTTGTGTAGTTAACTCTATCATGGCTGCTTCATTAACACATGGTACATTTAGTTCATATGGCTGAAATGTATGGGACATACCTATTGTTGCAAGAAGTCTATTTGCAAGAATAGTGGCTGCAGGAAGAAAAAACAAAAGTGTCTTAAATGGAGTGGCAGAATGAGAAGATGATGTTTCCTCCACAATGGTTCTGAATGATGTTAGTCAATACTTCATCCTCATCTTGGAGCTGCATGAAAGATCTTCTTCCTAGCATCATAAGCTACACCATAGAATTAAATTCCTTGGCCTCTTCACTAACATGTGGCCATATGAGATTATCTTCATCATGAAATGGCTGAGTAGGTGGATAAAGAACAAATTTTTTAGTGCTCTTCCCATCTAAAATGGTCATGTCACTTGACCGACATCCAATATAGGCATCTGTAGTTGCTAAGCAAGGCCTTCCAAGAATAATGGCATACCCACCTAGTGTAGCTTTAGGAGAAAGAATCATAAAGTTTGTCGGGTACTCCAAGGAGTCTAGAACTACCACAAGATCCTCCACTACACCATCAGGCTTAACAGTAGAGCTATCAACAAGCTGGAGGACAGTAGGAGTATATCTCATGCTTGCAATGTTTAGTTGTTATAGGATGTCTTTGTTCATTACATTTATTGCTACCCCTAAATCAATCAGAGCATTCTTTACTTGGACATCATTTATAACAACTACTACCACATGACTACCTGGGTCATTATATTTGGAGATAATCACTTTTCCTAGCATGATGTTAGCTAGCTGTCCTACAACATGAACTGTAGTTGGGTCCTTCTTTTTCCTACCTAGCTTCTTGAGGCATGCTTCTTTGATTGCTTTGTCATAGATTGGAACATCCTTTTGCCCTGAAATAGAGGTATCTGGACACATATATTCTTCAGCTGATCCAAGATATGAAAAGTTGTATCCTCCTTTTCTTCCTTCTTCTTGACAACTTCCAATCTATGAGGAAATGGTGGTTCTTTTTCAGTTTACTTGACTTGGACTGGTTTAGGATTTTTAGGTACACTTGGCTAAATGGGATCAATCTAAGGTTCCTCTTCCTCTTCCATAAGAAGTTCGGTGATAATGGGCTTGGAAGGGGTTGGTAGAGTAGTTCCTAGACACAAGTGGATGTCATTTACACTCACAACATATGCAAATAATTTATTTGAATCAGCAAAGTATGCATACTGCTGCCATGGTTTGTTATTTGGATTGGGTGTGGGTTGAGCTAGTAGCTGAGTAGGCTGTTGGGGCTGAGAAGGTGGCTGCATGTAACTAGTTGTCTAAGTAGGCCATTACTGTCCTCCTCTCCATTGATTTGTTTGTTTCCAATTTCTTGGAGGTGGTTTCCAATTCCCTTGAAATTACTACCAATTCCCTTGAGGTTACTGCCACTGGGGCGGAGAACACTGATGATTAGGCCAAGTGTTTGGAGTGTTACTCCAAGGTTGTGGTGGATATCCTCCATAATTGGGTGGATATAGGGCTACCATTGGTTACCAGATGAATATGAATTAAAATACAGTCCAACATAGGATAGTTGATCCAGTGGCATACCTTGTCTTGGAGCCCAAGGCTTCCTTTGTGCAACATAGTAGATTTGGTCTTCTTCAATATAGATTGGCTTGAACTTAGGTGGAATCTACTTGATTTCAAGATTAGCTACCATCTTGCATTTTCTATCCTTCTTCTTTTGTCTGTAGTGGGGGCAATACTCTGTCAACATTGCCTCTGCCTCCTCTTACTTCTTCTTGGCCTAGAGTGTATCTAGCTGAGTAGCTAGATTATTTATAATGTCTTGTTTGAAGTTTTCCAGCAAATGAGTAATCTCCATTCTTGAAACTCCACTGGTAGTTGACTTACCCATGGAATATTGGTAAGCTCTCCCCTTCTTTGAAGCTGCCCTAGAGTAGTTCTGGTATATTTTCTTGATATATTCCCAAGGAACTTGAGAGATATCTTCTCCTCCCATGAGGTCCAAGGCATCAGGGCAGCTATCATTGATTCCTTTTAGGATTTTTTTTTTTGTGAATCTTCATTAAGTGTATGGTGTGGAGATTTTTGTAGGTAGAACAAAAACCTTACAATGTAATCTTCTAGGCTCTCATCTTCCTTTTGTTGCATCCTAAAAATGTCACCTCCTCTCATGTCGCTTCCCTTGCAATATTCTTGGTATTTCTCAAAGGATTTTTATCTTCATGTCTTCCTAAGTTTCCACAATATCTCTTCCTAGGCTCAATGAACCATCTTAATGTATTCTCTTTTAGAGTGGTAGGAAATAGCTTAAGCCTATGGGCATCAGTAGTATAATCATAACTCCTATAGAGTATGTCAAATTCAAATAAGAAGGTATCAGGATCTTCTGTGACAAGTCCATAAAACTTTAGGAGTGCTGAGGAAGGAATGTTCTTGATGTTGTCAACTTCATTTTGATGGGAAATGGGGAAAGGAAAAGCTGGTTGGTTGGGTCTGTTTCTATTTACATCACCCATGCCTACTTGATGTAGTTCCAAAGCAAAGGGGTTCTCAAGCTAATTTTGGTCTTTAGAGGAGACTTCAGAGCTAGTCAGATCAGGATATGCATCGGTAAAGGGGTGTGGATCTTCTTCTTGTTCTTCTCTTGATAGGTTTTGATACTCAACTAGCTGGAATGGATTAGGATTGTTAGGAAGGAATCTCCCATAAGCATCCCTTCTCCTTCTTCTATGAATGCAGTATCACTCACTATCAGTCAACTCACACAAAGAATTGGTAAAGAATAAGGGGGTCATTACTTCTTGAATGAGGATATACTAAGAATAAGTTCCAAAAATATTACAGCAAGAAAAACTACCAATGACTCCAAAAGACTCCTTAGTTTGACACCATCCCCGACAACGATGCCAAAAATGTTTGCCTCCTACAATGATTTAATAACTAAGCCCTTACAACCATGATTCAAAGATTGTACATCTAATCTGAATAACTATTTCAATCATCATGAAGGTGCATTTAACTTTTCAACCCAAGGATGTGAACTTGAAATGGGTTAGCATAGTCTGTGCACTAGAAACTCAAAGTAGCCATTTCATTCTACAACTAAGGAACACACAATGTTGAAGGTAAATTGCTTAGAAGGGAATACCAGAAGTACCAATCATCAATAAACAACTACATCAAACTAAAATTTTTAATGGGAATGAAAATCTAAGCAACAAATAAGGCACTACTTTGTCTGCTTTAGCTACAGGAACAATCACATAATGGAATTCTAGTGGCTATAGGAACAGTCAATGCCAGATTTCTAACTAATTACTAAAAAATAAGTAAAAATAAACTAATACTAAACTAAGAAAACATATTAATCACCAAGTGGGCCCCCTTGGATAAATATCCTCTAAAACTAATGAGAACTCAGATGCTCGAACTCAAAAAATTATTTTATTCATTGTAAATCATGAGTACAAAAGAGTAATGTATTTGTATTACTAAAAAATTGAGAGTGCAAGTATAATATAAAATCATGCAACCTTCTAAGGAAGGAGCATTAGATCTTTATTTATACTATCAGCTAAACAAGGAAGTCAACTCCATGACTGGGAGGACGCCATTTAGGAAAAATAGAGAAAGTGGAGCGATGGTGGTTACACATGCATGAAATTTGGTCAGACATATAGGTCTAAACACAGATTTAACATAGCAGTAATGCTTGTGCATGCTCAATCATTAAATTCCACTACAAGGCGATTACATTTAGTTGCATAAGGAATGTTCTTTTGTCAACCTCCTTTGACTTTGAGCGATTCCTTTGCTGGATGTTGTGGTGCATGCCCAACTAGCATGTCTTCCTCAACTTAGCATATTAAGTCTGCATTGCAATGTCAGTATGCACAATAACTACACATCTATAACCACCTTAAGGAACATTCATTAACCACATGCAAAATCAATATAGATAATCCACATAATATGCCAATGTCATAAAAACTTGCAAAGATAGGATTTAAGCCCAATGTCTATGGTTTGAGGGAAAAATTATGAAAATATCAACATTTAACATCAAATTCCATGCCAAATGCCAGTAAGTAAACTGTATATTCTACCCAAAATTGGACCAAAAATTAGGCTCATCACTTCCAGTCCACTTCATTTCATTCTAACATAGGATTAAGTGACACAATAAAGAATATTTCTTGAAAGTAATGGGGGTGTTAGCTTCCCTAACTTGTAGCAAGCCATCATGTATTTTTTCCTTAATTATAGATGCAAAATAAAACTCTACATTTGACTCAAAATGTTGAATTATCATGGACATTCTCATCAATCCTATTGGCATATGTTCTTCTACATCTATCCCCAAGACTTGATACAATGCATAATAAGTGTTTTTGAAATAAACTTGAAATTTTGAGACTTGGAAAGGTTCCATTTTAGAGGAAGGGATGGGGAGTCTCCTGTTATCATCACCCCTTTTCATGTGTAGGGGGAGCTCATCACTTGAGTATGTTCTTCTCAACCTCTTATACTCTTGCTCCAGTTTAACTAAATTCACCTTCGTTACAACTTGTTTATTTAGCTTGAAACACTTTATAATGGCATCTCTTGTGACATCAACTAAGCACTCACCATTTGGAAGCCTAATAGTTTTGGTTGGAGCATGGTAGCTATGGGAAATGGTTTTAATTAGCTCTATTCCAATGAAAACATTAGGGACAATCAATTTAGCCAAATCTAGGGTCCATGGGTTTGATGTGGGAACCTTGTCGTTCCTATTTTGATAGAAATACCAATAAAGGTTCCAACCTGATTGAGGTATAATGGGGTCTCTATAGCCTTGGGCTAAGTCACTAAAAACCTTTTTAGGTCATTTGTATACTGAACCAGGCAACAAGGAAAGCAATGGGGATTGCAAAGAGGTTTTACTGGTTTTGGTTTCATCCCTTTTAACTCCTACGTCAATCTTCTTTGGTGCCATTTTATGAAATTCACAGAGAATAATGAGAAAAGCTTACCCGGGGATAGAACTTTCTTTGAAGAATTCTCTTTACTGCCACAATTTGAGCTCGTCTACAACTTGGTTTCAACTGTTATGAGTGAAGAATCCCAACTTGTTTCATGTATTTCAACACCGAAACACATTTACTTCTAGCTCATAAATTTGCACAATTCAAATCTTCATATCGAGCTAAATTTTATGTTTTGATGTTGACTGATGTAATTGGTGTGTTTTAAATGACCCAATGACTTAGTTACCGCACTACCTCATGTCATTTTCTACTCCCCCGCAGTACTGCGGTGTGTCTTTAGTACTGTTCTTCAACATACCACTCTACCATGGGTTGTGTCTTGACCCCTTGAGGTATAGAAATATAGTGTAAAAGGTGTGGTATATGATAGTGGCTCCTCTCATTGTCCTACTGTGAGCTACTTGGGGATGAACTAGGGTAGAGAGGTATAGTATGGGTGTTAAGAGGGGTGGCTAATGTGATAGCGGTAATGCAGTGAAGGGTAAAAATGACCCTATGAATGGCTATAATGTGATTTATTATGAAAATAAGAGTGGGAATTTTGGATTTTAAATGAAAAAATGCTTAGAATTTTTATGAAAATTTTGTTTCCAGTAGGACACATGCCATAAATGGTATGGATATTAGGTTGTTCTAATTGAGTGATTAAATTTGTACAAACACGGGATTAGGCAGGTTAATGAAGAATTAGAGACAAGTGGGAGATTATGGAGGATGTGACCCTAATGATGATTAGGGGTGTGCACATCCTAATCATAGATTAATTAAATTAACCTGGATTAGAGAGGATTATGGAGGATGTGACAAGGAGAGAGAAAGAATTTGAATTAAAAATTGATTTAATTCATAAAGACATAAAGTGACTAAATTAAATAAATTGGAATATTTATTTAATTTAGAGAGGAAAGGGGATAATGTATTTAATTGATTTATTAAATATCTTAGGGACATTAGAATAAGGGAAATATTAATTAAATAATAAATTATTTAATTAATACAGATTAAGGACGCAAGATAGAGGAAAAAAGGGGTGAATTTGACCATATGGGGATGGTCAAATTCAAATGTCTACATTTTTCCCCTCTTTGAAATATTGTTAGAATTATAGTGTTTTGAAGAAAAATAAAATATAGATGATTCAATAGAAGAATAGAATGATAGATGATGCCCCAGTGTAGGAAAATTTGTGTAGGTTGTCTAATCATAAAAATAAAGGAGAATTCACCAGTGTCTTAGGGAAGTGGATAGGATAGAAGAATGGAGGAAAAGACAGGGTATACCCCCTCGAGAGGGCAGATGGGGAAGAAAAAGAGGCCCTGGGTGACTTCTCGATATGGAGAAATGGAGGGTGCCATGTGATAGAGTGTGAAAAACCATGAAGAGTGACTTTTGAATGGAGGATAATAGATAAATAGGGTGCAAATGGCAGCCCACAAAAGAAAATGGGTGAATGGATTAATAAAAGGTTAAATAAAGGGTAAAAATTACCCAAAATTTAAAAGGCTAATTAGAGGCAAAAAGAAAAAATTATAAATAGTAAATTTGAAAATTATTATTTACCTTTTGCACACTTGGCAGCTGACTAGACAAGAGAGAGAGAGAAAGAGTGATGAGGATGGCTAATGAGAGCAGTGACAAGGGATTCATGGACAATGAGCTCATCCACTGAGGCGAGGAGCTATGCTAGTATTACTACTACTGAGTAGTACTGTGCTAGGTAGGATTCAAAATCCTACTTTGTGATTTGATTTGAATTCTTAAGCATAATTTAATTTTGGATTTGAGAGATCTAGAGCATGAGTTCGCCATAGATGGACACATTCACCCATCCACAAGGAAAATTCACCTGTCTATAAGGATGGGTGAAGAAAGGGGTGAGGTTGTGCTACATAGGGGTGGATGGACTAGGGGAGGGGCAATTTTGAAATCGCCTCTACAATGAAAGGGTGGGATTGTGCAACATAGGGGTGGATGCCCTAGGGATAGGAAAATGCGAATTCGCCGAAACTGGAAAAAGGAAAAAGCAAATTTACCAAAAGGGCAGATATGCAGATTTGAATCCACCTTTCGGGGAGAAAGGGTGAGGGTGAATTTTCCACTCGGGAATGGAAAGACACAAGGGTGAGTACGAAATCCCCCTTAAGGGAAAAAGGGTGAAGGAAACTTTTCCTCTGAGGGAAAAATGAGTGGATTCGTACCTGGATAAGGAAGGGGTGAATTCGCCAAACCCAGGGTAGGGATGAAAATGATAGAAAATAAATGAACTATGAGAAAATCTGCCAAATTATTTTGTATGGATGCAAAAATTTGAGTCATTAAGGACACAAGAGATGGTGCAGGAGCACCTTAAGGTCTTTTGGAAGATCTTAGTGATTTTTGGCTTGTAGGTGGTTCTAGCCAACCATCAAGGGAATAAGGACTATGATATAAAGTCCCTAGGTTGTTTTTGAGAGTGTGTTAGGGTAGGTTTGGCTTAGAGTCTTGAACTTTATGAGTTCCTAGACAAATCTTGGCAATTTGAGCATTTTGGCAATGTTGCCTTGGCAATTTGGCCTAAAAGTTGAAAAATAGCATTAATGTTGTTCTAAGTCCAACCCAAGGGTCCTAACACATGGGAGAAAGGTATATAAGGTCATCCAAACCCTAATACCTAGGTTGGAAGTTCATTTTCATGAATTGAGACTTGGAGAGCATTTTTGTGTGATTGGAATTCAACAACTTTTGAGTGCATTTTTGTGTTTGAGCCTTCATCCAGTCAAGAATGGATTGAAAGGACTAACCTGATGCTTTTAGTGTTTCATTTGTGTCATTTAATTACTATAAATAGCATTAGATTAGTCATTTAGACCAACTAGTTAAGGTTTTGCAAGTTTTTTTGGTTTTTGGACTCACTACCAATTTGGGCCAGTTTTGTGAATAATGAGTCCCACTTGAATTCCCGTGGCTTTCCTCTCATGGACACTTGGAATCAAGCTGGGTACTATGTAAATAATGTACATACAGGTTTAGGATTCTTTGTTTGTAGGGGAAGTGAAGAAACTATCAAGCACTAGGCGAGTGCAAGTGCATTCTGGCTAGTGGCTTGGAGAGGACAGTGGTAAAGAAAGATGCTAAATGGATTGGTTTGTGCCAATAAAGAGCATGGGAGTGTGGGAACATGTATTCCAGAAATGTGTGTGCAAGGAGGAGAGTTGAGGAGGTCGTTGAAGCCCTCAAAGTTGGAAAAAGGAGCTAAAACCCTTGAAACCCTTGAAATTAGGGAGGTATGAGGACATTCATATGAAAGGCCACTTGGGAGACCTTACACCTGGTAAATATTGAAGCCTAGGGTACCAATAGAAAGAATATCCAAAAATATTTGGGGGTTGTTAAGACCGTTTTTGAGAAAATCCAAGAAAACGGGTTCTAGGAGGCCTAGTTGGGGCAAAATGCTATAAGGCCTAAAATGGAGTTTTTCAAGAAAGCGATGCGAGAATGGTGAAAGAATCCAATGAGATGGATCAGTGAGGTGTCAAATCAACAAAGAGACAGTATAATAGCCTTTCCTATCCCCTAGAGTGGTTAGGACACTTTGGGTCAGTTTGGAGCCCAGGGAAGCCTAGTGGTGGAATGGGAGTGTTGGTGAAGATTTTGAAATTGGTGGAGAGACCTATAAGGTGTTAGGGGTTTAGGAGAAATACCTGAGTAGGGTAGAGTGGTATACCCTAAGAAGACCAAAGAATAGGTCTTGGGCAGAGCAAGAGTGCTCTTGAGGTATAGGGCTCCCCATCAAGAGAGATACTCAGCGGTGTTGGAGGCGACATGCAAGCGATGAATGCCCATGACCACAAATCACTGGAACAAGTAGGATTTCTGCATATGTTGGGGTATCCCAACATCCAAGTGCACCTAGGAATCCTAACAACATTGATGGAGAGATGGAGCTCAGAGACATTAAACTTCCATCTTCTGACATGGGAGATGACAATGACATTGGAGGACATATGGAGGATTCTATGGTTGCCCATCCGAGGGCACCTAGTTAGTTGGGCCTAAACTTGAACAGTTGAGGAGAATCTATAGGTAGTGTTTGGAAAAGTGGAGCTACCTATCTAGGCGAGGGAGCTAGGTCTAGATGCTTATCTAGGATTACATTACCACCCCTACCACTGTACCTCTATGGATTGATCAACGAGATCTTGTTGCCAAATAGGAGTGGATTCTTTTGCAGCCTCAAGATTATTGAGGTTGTCAGACACATTATTGAGAGAAGAGAGGGGGATTTTGCATGAGGAGTGTGCGTACTAGCACAACTTTATAGGGATATGCATGTTGTGTGTTATTGGTGAGCATTGAGTGTCACTCATGTGACACTACTACAGGTGTGGGCATGGGAGCACATCAATGTGGCTAGACTAGACATTTTAGTGGATGGGGTTAGAGATGAGACATTTCCGATTGCATACTGGTGGGGGATGGAGTAAGGATTCAAATTGCATTATCAGGAGGTGGGGGAGCTAGAGACATAGAGGAGGAGACTAGATATTTTGAGGCTAGAGGACATTACATGGAGACCATATTGGGAATGACACTTCCATGGGTGGAGGGATGATCACATGAGGCATAGGGGTTAGTTATTTTTAGTATGCTACCTAATTGGATGATATCCATTCATTATGGAGCTGCATAGACCAAACAGGGTCACACGACAGTTTGGGATTCAATAGGTTATTCCTATGGGCATAGAGGTTTTAGAGGATGACTCGAAAGCCGACAACAATATGGGGAGATATGATTATGAAAGATTATGCATGGGTGATGTGGGATTAGGTCCCACTAACATAGTACCCTTGGAGGGGAGGGCCTACAGACGCAGGGACTACAATGTGGTACTCAACATGGCGGGAATAGGGGAGACCAAGGTAGAAGATGATAGTACCACCAATTGTGGGAGCCTTGGGATATGGTTCAGATGATGAGAGGAGGTTGGCTGCACAACAAAGGAGGAGAAGAGGAGGCTGATAAAGGAGAGGGGGTGACAAAGATGTTGAGATGGAGGCTAAAGGAGAGGGAGGGGTGAGAGGAGAGGGAGATGTGATGGAGGTGTATGCCCCAGAGATACACCTCCTAGCGATAGTGTCATATGTACTATTTCCACCCAAGGATCCTGTGGTATTATTGATAGGATCCCTAGCTCACTTGAGGATCATAGAGCATCAACTCTGAGAGTCTGAGGTAGATAAAGATAGGCTGCAGATAGAGGTGGATAGATTGCAGAGGGAGGGAGACAAGGACTACAACACTTGAGTGGATGAGGCCTTGCTGAGGGTACAAGAGGCCCATACAGAGAGAGATGACCTTAGGAGGTAGATAGAAGAGATGTAATAGGGACCATATGAGCTAAAGAGAGAGAGGGATGAGTTGCGAGACAAGGCAGAGTGTGTGAAGGTGATAGTGGGAGATGTAGGTGTAGTGCTAGAGAGACTAGAGGCAGCAGAGGCATAGGTACAGGCCCTGCAGGGTGAGAGAGATGTGCCAGTACAAGAGATGTCGTGGCTACAGGAATAGGTGGACTAGATGAGATTGTCCTAGGATACATGGGAGCAGGAGAGGAGATCCATCAATGGATTACGAGACAGGTATAGGATTGAGAGAGATCTAGCTAGGGCTTAGACAACAGAGGTAGCAGATGCAAGGATAGATGTAGGCTACTATATGTTTTCTTATCATTAGGCTATCCTAGATCCCACATAGAGAGTATCTCCATATGTCAAACATGCACCCAAATTCCAACACCATCCAGTCAGGAGTGACACACACAAAGGGATATAATAGCTTTTGTGAGACTCCTCCTAGAGGTAGAGGTTCAAGTGTAGATTCCCTCCAAAGATTAGATGTAGGTAGATTAGGGTAGAGAGGACATTGGGAGATAGGATCCTAATTTTTGATAGGTGTAGAGTGTATGTGCATTATATAGGGACATAGCCTACAAACTCCTTAGTACAGATTAGATATGGATTATTTCATTGATTGATTAGTTTATTATTTATTATTTATTCATTTGGGAGATGTAGTCTCTATATTTGATTAGAACTCTGTACCTGTATGTTATTTGATGGGTTTTGATGGACATGATGGACATGTTTCTATGCTTTTATGATGGACTTATTATGGACTTGTTATGGATTCTTATGGTTTTTATTATGGATTATGATGGACATATGATGGACATGATGAATTTTAATATTTATATGATATGCAATGGAAATTTCCAACACTGCGTGATTATTATGTGATGGATGTTTATTTATGTTCATGTGCAATGTGGAGAATTATGAGATATATAGATGATTATGATGATTTATGTTGATGTTTATGCAGATGATATGGATTAAACGCATTATGTCTAATACATTGTGATGTAGGATGTGATGCATGATTTATGATTTTATATGCTATGGATATGCGACTAATGATTTGTGATGTAGGTGGTGATGTATGTGTGTACGCTATACAATCAATTTGTTTTTAATTTTATGATACATGTCATGGATGTGTTATTATGATGTGATTATGGTATGAAAATGTAATGGGATGCAATGACATGATAATGGAATGAACTTAAGATGCTTAGAATAACCAATCGAGATTAATGTAAACAAATTAAAATAAACATGGTAATGATAAATGCAAAATGAGATGAAATGAACTTAAGGTGCTGAGAATAACAAATCTATATTATCCTAAAAAACATAGATATCCATGATTATTGTTTATTTGATTTGATGAGGGAAGGATGAGTATAATTGTCACAATATTTTAGGAAGAGATAGTACCTAAGTTTGGGCCATGATAATGAAATGAACTTAAGATGCTTAGAATAACCAATCGAGACTATTCTAGGCAACTTAAAATGAACATGATAACAATAATGTAAAATGAGATGAAATGAACCTAAGTGAATAATGATAGGTGTGACAATGTATCGCATATCAAGGGGAGTCATGATGGGTGTGATATTGCACCTGTCAAAACCATAGGAATCCTTAGAAGAAGAGAAGATGAGAGATGAGCATTTGCACAACTGAAATCACTAACCATAGGCTAGGGAAAGGATGGATGGAGGTAAATGCAATACAATAGGATGAGAAATGAAATGAAATCCTAATGCTATTTTTCCATTTTGAGAGCACTGCTTTTTGCTATAGCATAAGACACGATACACTAGGGTATGAGGGACCTAGGAAAATTAGTGTCTAATGCATAAAAATAATACAATAGAAAAGAAGTTGATCCAAACACCCCAAAGTTGCAATGGATTTGGTTGAGCCAGGTATTGGGATAACCACAAACATAAAGGATGCCCCAACATAACACAAGACCATAGGGATCTTGGTGGATACTACGTGGGACAACCAAAAAGACATAAACAGACAAATGAAAAAAGATATGCCCCTACGTTTACCAGTCAAAGCACACCATGATATGATGGATCGTGGCGACCTTGACGAGGTAATAATAGGAAGCTCAAATGATAAACAAAATCCAAAAGCATCAACAAATCTCAATAAATTTCAAATGTCCTTTTCCATAGAATCAAAAGGGTGGATGGGATTGGTGCAGTCTGATTAGGAAGGATGCATCCTATTAAGACCAAATATGGAGGATAGATCAAGTGATAGACATGACTGAGGATATTAGAAACTGATTGGACCTCAAGATACTAACAAATTATTTTTGTTAAGAACTAGCTAGGTAGGGACATACTTGATGACATGAAATGGAAAGACACACCCTAAAGAACTAGGGGCTCCAGGGCTGATCGAAGATTAGCCTTTTCCACGTGAAAGCGTAGAGTCCTCATAGTTCGATAAAAGACTGACGATTGACCATGGATAAAAGCGGAAAGAGGACAATGGAGACCATGATGAAGGAAAAAGATAGGATAGACAAATGCCCCATGGAATGATCAAATGATTTGCCTTTCCTACGTGAAAGCGTAGTGGAAACATAGTTCAATACAAGATAGAAGATGAGACCTAATGATGATCAACACAATGAGAGATCTTATATGAGGAGAAAAAACTGAAAAATGTAACCAACAAAAAAATAAAAAAAGATCTGATTCAAGATAAAAGCTCATGATTGTGGATAGCCGATGTGAATCATCCAATGCTCAACCAAAATATACCAAGTGACAGATAATCAGATGCAGATGAAAGGATTGGAAGGATAGGATGTGAAGATAGGATGCAAAGATAGGATGGAAGCATAAAGTAACTAGGACACAGGGTAGATAATGATTAATCCCTCTACGAATGGTGCTTGTTGCTAGGTTTTCACCAAATGTACTTATCCAAGGCACTACCAGGGGTGATTTTCACCATAGGGCGTATTATTTCTCTTTTACTATTTTTTTTTGGATTTTTAACTTTTTTGATTTTTTTTGTATTTTTCACAGTATTTTACTTTTTTGGTATTTTTCAAGATAGGATAACCCAACTTACCTAGGTATAAAACCTCTTCAGGTGCATGATGTTGATAGGATCTTCTAAGGATTCTCCTTCAGGTGTAGCAAGCCTATATGCCTTAGAACCATATTTAGCTGTGACAACATAAGGACCCAACCAATTAGCCTCAAAATTTCCTTTCTTGTCTCAATCTTGTTGGGTGCGTTGATTCTCCTTGAGGACTAGATCACCAACATTAAATTGGCATGGATGAACTTTCTTGTTGTAGCTACTCCTAAGATGCTGTTGATATGCTTGTAGATGATTGTAGGCCTTGATACGCTTTTCATCTAGGAGTTCAAGCTGACTTAAGTGTGCAACTCGAGTATCTTCATCACTAACGAGGTTCTTTAGAGATATTCAAAGTGAGGGGATCTCAAATTTGATTAGCAAGATTGCATCAACACCATATACAAGAGAGTATGGAGTGGCACCAGTGGGAGTATGAATGGATGTATGATATTCATAAAGGGTGGGATGGAGATGGAGGTGCCAATATCGACCAATATTATTAACCACATTTTTAAGGATTTTGATGAGAGTCTTGTTGGTTGCCTTGTCTTGACCATTGCCTTTTGGGTAATAGGACGTGGAAAAATGATGCTGGATATGGTATGTCTCATAAAGGAATTTCATAAATTGATTTTTGAAGGTATTTCCATTGTCAGTGATGATGGTGGAAGGGATTCCATATCTACAAAGAATATGGAAAAGGATGAATTTGGATATTTGAATACCCATGATTTGGGAGAGTGAAATTGCTTCCACCCACTTGGTAAAGTATTTAGTGGCAGTGATGATGAAAGTGTGGCTGTTAGAGGATGGAGGGTAAATCTTGTCGATCAAGTCAAAACTCCACTGAGAAAAGGGCCATGGTGCTATGATGGGATGCAAATCTTGTGAAGGAGCATGGATTAAATCTGCATGTTGTTGAAAAGGTAAGCATTTCTTGATGAACTCACAAGAGTCATGCTCCATAGTAGGCCAATAATAACTAGTTTTGAGAATCCTTTTTGCTAAGGCCATGCCATTAGAATGGGCCCCACAAACACCACTATGTACCTTGTTTAATGTAGTGTAGGCTTCTGATTCATTCAAACACCTAAGAAGAGTGCCATCATACCCATGATGATAAAGTGTATCTCCTATGATGGTAAAGCAGGAGGTACGTTGGATAAAGTATTTGCATTGAATTCGAGTAAGGTTAGGTGGTAGGATATTATTACAGAGATATGTATAAATTTCATGGTACTAGGGTGATTGAAGACCTATGATATCACACATAATCTCACTATTAGGTACATCATATGTTGGGATTAAAATTTGTTCAATGAGGAAATCACAGTCCATTCGATCTTTGGGCATGTCAATAAGGGAACCGATTGTAGCCATTGCATCTGCTACCTTGTTCTAGACTCTGGGGATCAACTCAAACTGGATGAAGGTGAAGTACTTCTTGAAGTCATCCACCATGTGTTTGTAGGGTAACAACTTGTCATCCTTTGTCTGAAACTCATCATTGATTATTTTGATAATCAATTGGGAATCACCAAAGAGTCGTAGGCAAGTGATATTTCATTAGATGGCAATTCTAAGGCAAGTGATAAGAGCTTCATACTCTGCTATATTGTTTGTACATGAAAATGCCAATCTAAATGACTTTAGGATGTAGTCACCTTGAGGGATGATAAATAAGACACCTGCACCAACTCCATTATGCGTGTATGACCCATCAAAGTAGAGCATCCATGTATATGCTTCTATGACAGTAAAGACCTCTTCATTAGGAAATTCAGCTACCAATGGATATGCATCCACCAAAGGGGTGTTGGCTAAGTGATCTGCTATGACTTGTCCCTTGATCGCCTTATGATCCATGTACTTTATGTAAAATTCACTCAATAACTTGACCCACTTGGCCATGCGGCCAACCAAAGAAGTCCTAGACAACAAATATTTAAGTGGATCAACTTTTGAGATTAGCTTGACAGGATGACTAAGCATGTAATGACAAAGATTTTATGAGTTAATGACCACTGCTAGACAAGCTTTTTCCATTGGAGAATAGTTGAGTTTGTAGCCTACCAATGTTCAACTGATGTAATAAATTGCACACTCTTTAGAGGACTCATCATGTTGTGCTAATAATGCCCCTAGTGCAACCAATGTAGCTGAGATGTACAATAGGAGTGGTTTTCCTAGAATAGGAGGCATCAAGATGGGTGGATGAGCCAAGTAATCCTTAATTTTTTTGAAGCCTTGCTAACATTTTAGATCCCACTTGAAGGTGGTGCCTTTGCATAGGAGATGTGTGAATGATTGACACTTGTTAGCTAGCTGGGCTATAAAATGCCTAATGGACTGTAGCTTTCCTTGAAGGCTTCTTAATTGCTTGAGATTACATGGCGGGGGAATTTCCATTATGGCTTTTACCCTTGTTGGATCTACTTCAATACCCCGTTTGGAGACTATGAAGCCTAATAGATTTCTAGATGTAACTATGAATACACAATTCTTTGGATTTAGACACAACTTGTAATACTCTAACCGATCAAATATTTTCTTCAAGATCATAGGATGCTCTTCTCTGGTCTTGGACTTCCCCAATAAGTCATCGACATAATCTTCCATTATGATATGAATGAGGTCATGGAAGATAACCGTCATAGCACGTTGATTGGTTGCCCTCGCATTTTTGAGTCCAAAGGGCATGACATTATAGTAGAAGGTTCCCTATGGAGTGGTGAAGGAAGTTTTATGTTGGTCTTTTGGTACATTTATGATATGATTGTAGCCAGAGAAACCATCCATAAGGGATAGCATCTCATGCTCTACTATAAGGTCAACCAACATGTCAATGTTTGGAAATAGGAAATCATCCTTAGGAAAGGCTTTATTGAGATCCTAAAAATCCGTGCAAATTCTGATATTTCCATTTGGTTTGGTGACAATAACTATGTTGGATATCCAATCAAAATAAACAATAGGTCTTATGAACCCAACCTCTAAAAAATTTTCTAATCCTTTCTTGATGAGCAAGGCCACTTGGGGATGCATTTTTATTAACTTCTTTTTAATAGGTTTGGCATTTGGATGGACATCCAAATGGTGTACCACCAAGGTAGGATCTAATGATCCTAGCATGTCTGAATAGGTCCATGTGAATTTGATGATTCCTTCTTTTAACAGGTTGAAAATGATGGAATTCTCTTCCTCTAACAGTCATTTGGCTACGTATGTGATCTTAGGGTCTTCTTCTATTCCCAAATTGACTTCTTTGGTCTCTTTGATTAAGATGGAAGACCTTTCAGAAATTTGAGTTCCAACAAGGGGAAGATGAACATCCCCATCCTCCAACGCCTCATTGAGGTTTTCACTATTGGATATACCCTTTATTTTGACTTTTGATGAGCCAGGAATTGCCTCAGAGAGGTTTTCACTAGATGGGCCCTTATTTTTTTGTTTCTTAATTTTGTGGTTAGGGTACACTCATTTTCCCCCAATCCCATGAGATGTACATAAGTGTCCACTAAAGGAAAGGTATCAATAGGTGCACTACCTCATAAGTCCCAATCAGTAAGGTTGGGATGGTGAAGGGAAAGGTTGATGGTAAAGATCGATAGGAAATAAAACATGGAAGGGAGATCAACATCATCGTATGCGAGTGTGATGACCTCTTCCTCAAGTATTTCCTCAAGGAAATCATTATCCACATTGACATTATTAGAGGTACTAGTTGATGGTGCAAGACACTTTTGTTTCGTATCATAGCCTATGCCCAAATGTCTAGTTTGCATAGGTGTGTCAACAAGCTACAATCTTCCTTGTTCTTCTACACCAAGGATTCCCCTTGATAATTGTATTTTTCAGCTAACTTGGATGCACAAGGATAAGTCTCTTGGAAATACTCAATAAGAGGGAGTGAAGGCTCAGGTTCTTCTTTGTATATCCACTGACTGATATCATCATTTGGTTGATCTTGTCATGTTCTAGGAGATCAGAAAGTGCTAGACCCCATGCTCTTAGAACTAAGTGTTATTTTCTTCTCTTCTTCCTTTGGTGTGGACTAAGAAGGTTGGCCATAGGTACGAGGAGATGGTGGCATGGTTGCCACATTTAGAGCTGTGCACATCTCGTACTCACCACGACCTTTATCTATGATTTGGACCTTGGTGATTGTGGATTCTGATGTAGAGGATGGAATGGATGAAGTGGAAGATGATGCCTGAGGTGCCCCCACTTCAACTCTTGGATAGTAGTGGGAGTGAGGGAAGGAAGCTTCTAATGCACAAAAATATTCAAAGGGTTGCAGATTAACATGTATGGTTACCTCCATCCCATTGAAGGGGAATTTCAAGCATTAATGGTAAGTGGATAGAATGGCTTGCATGTCATGGATCCATGGGCAGCCAAGAAGGAGATTGTATGGTAGGTATAGATCAAGGACATGGCACATGGTATACTACACAATGAGGCCAACATGAATAGGAAGACAAATAATTCCTTTAGAATATCATTCTATGTTATCATAAGCTTTGATGGTGATAATTTGATTATTTAAGTTAGCGTGGGTGTAGCCTACTTGTTTTGTGAACTTTAACGTACAGAGGTTGAGGGAAGAGCCATTAACTACCAAGACCCTTTTTAATTTATGATGAGCTACAAGGACTACGATGTGAAGGGGATGATTATGGTTTGAATCAATAGAAGGAATATCATTTTGATTGTAGCCCAACTGATATGTGGATGACAAATGTCCTACTAAGGCTTGAAATTGAGGAGCATCTAATCATTAGGCACATGGGTATCCTGCAAAGCTTTGGTGAGGATTTCCTGATGGACAAGGGAAGACAAGAAAATACAAGATGGATATTTAAGCAGGAGTCTTTCGAAGGTGATCAAGAATATTATATTGAGATTATAGGAGTTGGTTGGGATGATGTGGAAGCTCTAGGAATGGTTATGCGGGTGCGATGAGTTGTGACAACACATTGCGGGCTTTTTCTTTTAACATGAATCATGGATATGCAAGGCTCTACCTGACTAATTCACATAACTATACCATCATAGTTATAGGGTACATTCTTATAGCAAACATTGTTTGTGCTGTTATTTTGATTATTGTTATTGCTTGACCTAGGATTAGCATTGGACATACTAGCACCTTGATTGTGCTTTTAGAAAGTATTTTGATATATTTGTGGTTGGGCATTGGATGATGTCGCCTAATTATTATCCACTACTATATCTCCTTGATCTATAAGATATTGAATATACGTTTTAAGTTCTTGACATTTGTTAGTGGAATGACCTATAATTTTACAAAAATCACAATACTCGTTTTCCCTATACTAGGAGGGCTTAGGTTTGGACTAGTCAAAAGGTTTAGTCACATGATAAGTGACTAGGTAACTCACTTGGAGGAGCCTGTTGAAGACAACATTTAAAGATTCTCCCAAAGGAGTGAATGGGCATTTATTGTTCCCTTCATTTTGTTGATTGGACTATTGGGGAGGACGTGGTGCCCCCTGTGGTACTAATATGAGATTAGAGATGGATGGTTGATTAGGGATGTATTACAACCTTTGTGAGGTATTGGATTCTTAGACATGCTTGGTATCAGTGACACCATCATTGAAAACATTCTTATTTTTGTTCCAGTAGTGGGACTTATCTCCAGGTGACTTATCCTTATCTGGATTATAAATTTTGACTTGTCCCTTAGCAATGAGTGCCCTCTCAATGATAGTACCTTTTTCTATGACCTCTAAAAATGTTGTGACACAATGAAGGTTGAGATTATGTGTGATATCTGGATGGGTGTTTGCAATGAAAATAGTCATCATGTCCTTCTCACTGAGATGGGATTTTAGTCAGCTAGCCAAGGCATGCCACCTTTGTAGGTAGCTTGCAAAGGTTTCTGCCTCACATTGTTTTTCTTTCAGAAGATCTGAGGTATCAATGTCCTCCAGATTGAAGAAGTGTGTAGCAAATTTCTCTGAAAGATTCACATGAAAGAAGAGATTTACCCCTTTGGAAGACCCATAAACCAATCTAGGGCTACCCCTATTAGGCTCCTAGGGAATAACCACAAGAGGTAATTGTTGTTATGTAGGAATTCTTGATAGTGTGTATAGACTTCTTGGAGATGGTTCTTTGGGTCCTTAGGTCCTTGGTTCCTTTGTATTTGTCAAACTTTGTCATTTCAAAATGCTTGGGAAAAGGAACAAGCAAACTTGAGGGATCAAACGGATAGGGACAAATCTCTTCGAATTTGAAAGACTTTTTGTAGGTCCTTGCTTGTAGGTATTTTAACATGACTTTTATTTCTTCCCACTCCTTATGGCTGATATGACATGGATGGAGTTAGGATATGGCTGATATTGTAAGGAAAGCTAGATGCAGAAAAAACTCTTCTAACGTCAAAACCTCAGGGAAGAATGCAAATATACTCTTAATTTTTTCAATTACAGTTCAATTAAGATGCACTTTGAAATAAATAGCAGAAACAGAGAATTAGAAAAATACAGATGAACACCAGATTTAGGTGGGAAAACCCTTACGGGAGAAAAACCCACCACACCAAGAGAAGTCACTTTGTATTACAGTAACAAATAATTACATACATAGTTCTGACTTATCTTTTTGATGCCAGATTACAACAGCTTTCACAATGACCAATCTTGTACAGGAACCTTCAAGTTACAATCTTTACAGAATAGAAATCACTCTGATACAATTTGAACTGTTCACACAATCGTTCTTCGAACCAACCGAACCATCAAGCATCTGCAACTACAAACTATATTCATGTCATTCCCTGTATGTCGAGCTTCCTCTCAAAACTACCACAACGAACTGTCTTCCAATGGTTCCCATTCGACTTCTCTGATTGGTCCACGAGACTCCACATAGGATGGTCAAATGGTCAAAAGGAAATCAAGCTATGTTGGCATATCGGTGAGACACTGACCGTGTCTCCTCGATGCCAACACAATCAACATTCGATATCGCTAAGAGTTCATCCTATCGGCAAGACATTTTACTGAGCTAACAAGTTGCATCAACTTTAGTTTTCCTTTTGACAAGACTATCGCTCTTCGGTGAGACCACATACCAATATTCAAAGTCACATCAAAATGTCATACCGTCAGAAAAACATTTCGCTCTTGCCAGGACTACATACCGAGGTCGTAAGTCATACCAAAACATTAGCATTTCCATCGGCACCCATCTATTGCTAAGACATTCAAATGTCGCTAAGAGGTTTCACCGAGATCTCTTATGTTACTTCAGAGCCATACTACTATCAGCAAGACCCCACTTTCACTGAGATGTTACTCTGAATGCTCACAAGTCATACTGATGTCCCCAGTAAAAAACTGTCGACTAGACATCCATATCACTGAGAGCTCATAGTGAACTTCCAAGACTTTCCCCGAAGACTTCAAACTAAACATTGTCGACAAGAAATCCATATCGGTAAGACTTCTTACCAAGTTATCTCATGTTATACCAATGTATACTGTTGGTGAGACAAAGCAACTGTCGCTAGGAGTTTATAATGAAACCTCTGAGTTACCCCGAAGACACCAAGTGAATGCTATCGACGAGACATTCATATTGGTAAGACCTTATATCGAAACCTTAAATATTTTAGCCAAGTCTCTCTGATATACGATAGAATGGCCTGTCGGCCGAAGATCTCCACGGGCGGTGAGAGGTTACAATGAACGAAATGTCACAGCGAAGACTCCAATGTGTAACATACTGTGGGTGAGACATATTACTCGATAAGACTTCTCATCGAGCCACCATAGGTTATCCCAATGACTCCAATGTATAAGTGTTTGACAAGACTCCTGCAAGGTCACAACGACCTATACAAAATATAAGGCTACAAATCTGCTCATCGGCCAGATATAGAAGATGTCACACCAAATTTTCCCTTTTAGAGGTTTCAGCCTGTGGGATTGAGGTACACATTTCCAATAATCTCCCACTTGACGAAGATCACACAGGCACCTCTAGAGCACAACAAAACTTACTGAAAATCATGGGCACTAAGGCCCATTGAACTGGAACACCACCTGAACTTGTCTGTGCTCACTGGCTATGTCAGTGCATCTGCAACATTCTTTAGAGTATCAATTTTTTCCAAACTGACCTTTCCATCCTCCACCATATCTCATACAAAGTGGTACTGTACATCTATATGTTTCGTCCTGGCATGGAAAGTAAGATTATTTTCCAGATAAATTGCACTTTGACTGTCACAAAAAATAGTTATTTTCCCTGCATCAAAACCAATGTTAGAACATAAATTTTTTAACCAAACTCCTTTACAAGCATGAGTAGCTGCCATGTATTCAACCTCTGTAGTGGACAAAGTGACTATAGCCTGCCGCTTACTCATCCAACTCATTGCACCACCATTCAACATGAAAATATACCCACTAGTGGACCTCCTGCTGTCAATGTCCCCTACCCAATTAGAATCCACATAGCCTCAAATACTGAGAGTCCTCTGTGATTCAACCAAGTTCCCATGGTAACACAAAGAGAAATATGAAGTGCCCTTCAAATATCTAAAAACTCTTTTCAAAGCATCCCAATGTGTCATTCCAGGATTATCCATAAACTGACTAAGAACTCCCACTGCTTGGGAAATGTCTGGCCTTGTACAAACCATTGCATACATAAGACTACCAACCACACTAGCATAGGGTACACTAGTCATGTCCTCCATCTCAGTAGGAGATTTTGGACAGTCTTCAATAGATAGTTTTGTTCCCTGCAAGACTGGAACAACTAGCTACTTACAATCATTCATGCAAAATCTCTCTAGAACAGTCTTGATATAATTACCCTGACTGAGCCAAAGTTTTCTACTATTCATGTCCCTAGTTATTTCCATCCCTAGAATATACCTTGCTGCACCAAGATCTTTCATTTTGAACTTAGCAAACAATTGATACTTAAGATCAGAAATCATTAGCTTACTATTGCCTATGAACAACATATCATCAACATAGAGAGCAATAATAAGAACTTGATCACTTTCAGCTTTATAATAGATACAATGATCAGATTTTGATCTCAGAAATCCCAAAGACAATACAAAAGTATCAAATTTTTGGTACCACATTCTAGGTGATTGCTTTAACCCATACATAGACTTTTTCAACTTGCAAACTAGTTTCTCTTTACCTTTTTCAACAAAGTGCTCAGGCTGGGACATATAGATTTCTTCTTCAAGATCACCATGAAGAAATGTTGTCTTCACCTCCATCTATTCAACCTCTATCTATTCAACCTCTAAGTCATACGCTGCTGCAAGTGACAAAAGAAATCTGATAGATGTCAGCTTAGCTACAGGAGAAAAAAATCTCCCCATAATCAATTCCCTCTACCTGGGAATAACCCTTCGCAACCAATCTTGCCTTGTACTTTTCCACACTACCATCTAGACCAATCTTCTTCTTAAATACCCATTTACAGCCAACAACTTTTC
The DNA here is from genome assembly GCA_007258455.2 of Sequoia sempervirens. NCBI lineage: Eukaryota > Viridiplantae > Streptophyta > Pinopsida > Cupressales > Cupressaceae > Sequoia > Sequoia sempervirens. Next base: position 178,162,475 of record VDFB02270651.1, on the reverse strand, counting down.
TGCCTTTAGGCAGGGGCACCAAACTCCAAGTTCATTCTTTTTTAATGATGCCATTTCTTCATTCATGGCTTCCAACCAAGAGTTTGAATCAGACATTTTAAATGCCTCCTTTATAGTCCTAGGCTCATCAGTGCTAGAAATTAAAGAATAGGCACAAGTAGAATCTATCAAAGAGAACCCATACCTATCAGGTTGTTTTCTTTCACGGGTTGACCTCCTCACTTGCTGACGCTGAAGTTTTTCTTCTTCTTCAGAACTTTCAGAACTGCTTGAGCTCTCCTTAGTTTCAGGTACATTTCAAATTTTCAATTCCTTTTTCTCTGGTGTAGGAGGAATTACAACTACATCCTTATTGTTTTTTGCCTTTGTCTCTGACTGCAGATCCAAGGTAGAAGGCTTCAGCTCATGAAAGATTACACTTCTACTGTATACAACCTTCTCTGTTTCAAGATTCCAAAGCTTGTATCCTTTTATGCCAGCGCTATAGCCAATAAAAATACATTTGATAGCCTTGTTCTCCAATTTAGATCTTTTCTCATATGTCACATGAGCATATGCCTCACAATCAAAAACACAAATATGTCTTAAAGAGGGCTTCTTACCAGACCACGCTTCCAAAGGTGTTTTCTCAACAAGAGCAAAATTTGGAGAACGATTTATTAAGTAACATGCAGTAGCAACAACCTCAACCTAGAACTTCTTCTCCAAGCCAACACTACTCAACATACTTCGTGTTTTTCCATCACTATCCTATTGAACCTTTCTGCAACTCCATTTTGCTATGGAGTATAAGGTGTAGTCTTATGTCTTTTAATCCCATGGTCTTTGCAATACCTTTCAAAATCATTAGTGAAAAACTCACCCCCATTATTAGTCCTTAAGCATTTAATTTTCCTACCAATCTGATTTTCAACAAGGTTATTAAATTCCTTAAACTGACTGAACACTTCTAATTTACTTTTCAGAAAATAAACAAATGTTTTTCTCAAATAATCATCAATGAACGATACATAGTATCTCGATTTAGACAAAGAAGGAACATTCATTGGACCAAATACATTAGAATGAATATAATCTAGCAAACCATAAGATTTATGAGGACTGGAATAAAATGAAACACGGTGTTGTTTTCCATATATACAATGCTCACATAATTCAAATTCAAGGTTAGAATCATCAAGCCCCTCAACCGGGTTTTTATTCTTCAAGGTTTTTAAACCTTTCTCTCCAATGTGGCCTAGCCTATGATGCCAGAGCATAGTCTTTTCTATTGGAAGTTTAACTTCCATAGAGTTTACACAATTAGGAACATTTCCCTCTTTACCTCCATGAGTAGCTTTTTGTGACTTTACAAAGACACTGTTACATTGAACAACATGTGCATCCAACTTGTACAAAGTACCAATACGGGCACCCCTTGCTAGCACCATTGAGCCTCTAGTCATCTTGCAGCCATTTCCAGAGAACGTGACTTGCACTCCAATATCATTCAGCTTACTGACAGACATCAGATTTTGAGCTAGACTTGGTATATGCATAACATCCTTGATTCCCTTCACTCTGCCATCGGGGAATTGGATTTTGACTCTTCCATGACCAACAATCTCTAAAGTTGAATCACTTGCCAAGTACACCTTTCCACCATCGTATTCTTCATACTTTGTAAACCAGTCTCTATGAGATGTCATGTGGAAAGATGCTCTAGAATCAATCAGCCAGACATCATCTGATGCCTATGTAGCCAAGGCTGCAATGAAGGCATCTCCATCACTATGAAAAAATTTCATTATCGGAAGAGCCCTTCTTCTTCTTCTTCTTTTTCTCCTCTTTACAATCCTTTCAGACATGACTAGGTTTCCCATAGTTCCAACACTTCACCTTGGACTTCTTGCCAGGAGACTTTGATCTCCCCTCTGATTTCGATTTGGACTTCTTGTCCTTCTTGCCTTTCTTTTTTGACCTGCCTCTAACAGCAAGGGCCTCCTTCACCATCTCAGAAGATTTCCTTCTCATCTCTTCTGATAACAAAGAACCAACAACATCTTCCATCTTGAAACTAGATGTTGTACTCCCAATAGGCATCACTAGATGATCCCAAGAGTCTGGAAAAGAGCACAATAATAGCATACATCGATCCTCTTCTTCAATTTTTACACCAATAGATGTTAATTGAGCAATCAACATATTAAATGCATTCAAATGATCAGCTACAGACCCTCCTTCCTACATTCTCAAAGAGTATAGCTTCTTCCTCAGGAATAGTTTATTCACCAAAGACTTCCCCTGATAAATAGATGTCGGTCTCTTCCACAAGGGAGATGCAATCTTCTCCTCATGCACATTTAGAAGAACGGAGTTTGGAAAACAGAGCCTTATCATCCCCTTAGACTTTATATCTTCAAGGTCCCAATCTTCTTGCTTCACACTTGTAAGTTTAGTTCCAGACACAACAAGCCACAGATCACGATCCACTAAAAGATCCTCCATTTTGAGTTTCCACAACTCAAAATTGCTTCCATTGAATTTATCTATTTCAATCTTTCCTGACGTGCTAGCCATCTTAATCTGTAATTAGAAATTGAAAAACTTCTACAAGACTCCCACTAAACAAAAATGACACAAAAAACCCAACGTACCCACAAGGATAACACAACTAGCCAGGATCTGATACCACTTGTAAGGAAAGCTAGATGCAGAAACAACTCTCCTAATGTCAAAACCTCAGGGAAGAATGCAAATATACTCTTAATTTTTTCAATTACAGTTCAATTAAGATGCACTTTGAAATAAATAGTAGAAACTGAGAATTAGACAAATACAGATGAACACCAGATTTATGTGGGAAAACCCTTACATACAAAGTTCTGACTTATCTTTCTGATTCCAGATTACAACTTTCACAATGACCAATCTTGTACAGGAACCTTCAAGTTACAATCTTTATAGAATAGAAGTCACTCTGATACAATTCAAACTGTTCACACAATTGTTCTTTGAACCAACTGAACCATCGAGCATCTGTAACTACAAACTATATTCATGTCATTCCCTGTCTATCGAGCTTCCTCTCAGAACTTCCACAATGAACTATCTTCCAACAATTCCCATTCGGCTTCTCTGATTGGTCCACGAGACTCCACATAGGATGGTCAAATGGTCAAAAGGAAATCAAGCTGTGTTGGCATATCGGTGAGACACTGACCATGTCTCCCCAATGCCAACACAGTCAGCATTTGATATTGCCAAGAGTTCATCCTATCAGAAAGACATTTTACCGAGCTGACAAGTTGCATCAACTTTAGTTTTCCTTTCAGCAAGACTATTGCTCTTCGGTGAGACCACATATCAATATTCAAAGTCACATCAAAATGTCATACCATCGGCAAAACATTTTTCTCTTGCCAAGACTACATACTGAGGTCCTAAGTAATACCAAAACATTAGCATTTCCACTGGCACCCATCTATCGCTAAGACATTCAACTGTCGCCAAGAGGTTTCACCAAGATCTCTTATGTTACTCTGGAGCCATACTACTATTGGCAAGACCCCACTTTCGCTGAGATGTTACTCCGAATGCTCACAAGTCATACCGATGTCCCCAGTAAAAAACTGTCGGCGAGACATCCATATCACTGAGAGCTCATTGTGAACTTCCAAGACTTTCCCCGAAGACTTCAAACTAAACATTGTCGGCAAGAAATTCATATCGGTAAGACTTCTTACCGAGCCATCTCATGTTATACCGATGTATACTGTCAGTGAGACAAAGAAACTATCGCCAAGAGTTTATAATGAAACATCCAAGTTATCTCGAAGACACCAAGTGAATGTTATCGGCGAGACATTCATATCAATAAGACCTCATACTGAAACCTTAAATATTTTGGCCAAGTCTCTCTGATATAAGATAGAATGGCCTGTCAGCCAAAGATCTCCATGGGCGGTGAGAGGTTACAACGAACGAAATGTCACAGCGAAGACTCCAATGTGTAACATACTATCGGTGAGACATATTACTTGATAAGACTTCTCACCGAGCCACCATGTTATCCCGATGACTCCAATGTATAAGTGTTCGGCGAGACTCCTGCAAGGTCGCAGTGACCTATACAAAATATAAGGCTACAAATCTGCTTGTTGGCCAAACATAGAAGATGTCACACCAACTTTTCCCTTTCAGAGGTTTCAACCTATGGGATTGAGGCACACATTTCCAACAGATATGAAGGATTTGTTAGGTTGGATTGGCTAGAAGGAGCATATGGCTAATATGACATGGATGAAGTTAGGATGATTTGATCATATGATGGTGTTGGCTGATATGAAGAGGTTTGTTCATATTGATTGGGATATGTGGATTGTAGATTAGCGTAAGATTGTTGACAAGATGATAGGGCTTAATAGTATGAGGTAGAGGCACCCTACTGATATGAAGGAGGTGCTTGGTAATAGGTGGAGGCATCTTGTTGATACGATGACTACTACTAGGAGTAATACGGATTAGATTGATAATTATAAGTAGTTGTTGGTTGTTGGGAGACATATGGAGGTTGTTGTGGATTGGATTGCTAGTAATAAGGATTTTCCTGTGGTTGTTGGGGATTTGTGAAAGATGGTTGCGGCTAGGATTGTTGAGGATTGTGGTAAGGATAATTGGGACTTGGATTGGATGGGGTATCATATGTGGTATACGTGTTTTGGGGGTGGTATAGGTATTGAATAACAGGGTTTCCTAGCGTTTGTGTTGGGACTTGGGTATGTTGAGGTGGTTGCTAATAAAAAGGTCAAGACAGGATTTGTGGTTGTTGTTGGACTTGGGGTTGGTGAGGAGGCAACTGATAAGATGATGTTTGTTGGTGAGTGGAAATTTGTGGCTACTGAGGGATTTGCGACAGGACACCTTGTGGTTGGTGTGGAAGTTGTTGTTGAGGCTATGACATAACCTGTGCTTGATGTGGAGGTTGTGAAGGAATTGAGGTATGATTTGGAGGCTGAGATGGAATGGTGGTATGTTGTAGAGGCTGAGATGGAGGTTGTGATACCTGTTGGTGGGGTGGTTGTGATGGCGTTTCTTGTTGTGGGTTACCTTGAGGCTAATGCAAAGATAGGATATTGCCTTTGTTAGAATTGGCTATGGATGCCAAGATCTTGAGACCAAATGGAAAGCACAAAAGAGAGAGATGGATATGACAAGAATAAACTATATTCAATGTCAAATGATATGAAATGATTTGAGATTGAATACAGTTTATTCTTGTCATATTCATCTCTCTTTTGTGATTTCCATTTAGTCTCAAGATCTTGGCATCCATAGCCAATTCTAAAATGGTATCAGAGCTTCAGTGTTGCAGACTTCTTCCCAGATACAAGGAATCAATCTTGGCATGAAAGTTTTGCTCGATGTAAGCAACCTTTTTATTAAAGTCGTTTTTCACTTTTTGCTTCAAAAATCTAGCTTCCACTCAGTTGCAAGAAAAATGATTTCTGGGTTTTGTAGCTAGGGTCAAAATCTGAACTAGTTATCTTTTAGATTTTTGATATCTTGCACGGATCTAAAGAAAATAGCTATACAAAAAGAGGGGCACGCCATTTTTCTCCTAGTTGAAGGTTAATTTTTTTTTTCTTTCATTTTTTGCTTGCTGGATCAAAAAAATATTTTTGGGTTTTTCTTTTAACTTCAAAATATTTATGGGTTTCCATTTTTGTCTACTCATTGCGAACATATTTTTCAGAAATCAAATCATAAGTAATTTTTTTTTTGCTAAAAAACCCATTTTCTGCAAGCTAAATTCAACTTTTTAAAAAAAATTCATAACTTTTAGCCATGGTGTCGGATTTTCACAAAAGAGATATCATCAGAAAGCTAGTTTTGTCATCTACACAGATCTGAAGTCCTTTTTAATCATGGAGGCAAATGTATACCTTGGTTTGTACATGCACTAGGTTTACATTTTATCTATAGTTTATGCATGTTTTGCATTCTCTCCTTTTGCAATTATTGGGTATTGTAATAAATGAATTGATATAAAGTTCCATCAAGGGGGCTTTTATGCATCTCATCTTCATATTGATGACAACTTGCATGTGTTATATCTATATTCTATTTTTTTTCTTTTGGCCTCATCTCTCTCATAGCTGGACACATTTTGGTTCACATTGGTTCACACTGCAAATTGAGAGCCTATGGTCATTGATTTGCATTGGGTCACATCCATCTCAGTTTGAGGGCCATTCATTTTATGGTTAATGTTCCATAATCTTTACGGTACTTGTTCCCATGGAGCAGTTTTAGTCACAGTTTGGCATCAACATTGAGAAATACAACTTCCAAATTCTATCATCACACCATTCCCTCTTATGGGGGGCATCTTTTTCATCTACTGTTGCTTTATAGATTGCAAGGTTGATCCAGTATGTGAGTTTTCCAGTGTTCCTTGGCATCAGGTCTGCTGTTGCATTATTATGATTCTAGGGTGTTTGAGGAGTTCACCTAAACTCCTATAGCCTTGAGACGGTTGTTGAGATGTGAATGGAGGTGGTGGTGAATTGTATGCAAGTGTAGATCCAAGAAGCGGAGGTGGTGTGACATAAGGATTTCCCTTGGTATTTCCTGGTAGTTGACTCAGTTGGTTAGGTGGAAGAGGTGGGGAAAATGGTATGGGAATTGAGCTTTGTGGGATGTTCATGCTTGGCATATTGTGAATACCCTGTGACATACCAAAAGAAAGGGGATTATTAGGATCAGGGCCTTGAGGAATGTTTGGATTAGGTGCTCCTATAACTGAAATTGGAACCCGAGGAGGTGGTATAGTGGGTATGACTTGATAAAGTATGAAGTTATCGAATCTAGGTTGATACCAACCCTCTTGTGGTGGACCCTTAGGGATGTATGAATTGCCTGGATTACTCTATGAATTCTGAGGGTCTTGTGACACTGGGGGTTGCAGGAGGTGTGATATTGACATACTTGGATAGGTTGAACCCCAACGGTGGCTTGACACCCTTGAGGAGCAAGGTGGAAAAGATATTATCCCCATTCTCATTGAAGAGATGATCCATCATTCGGACATTGACATGATTATTAAGGTATTTGTCTACTGTGATCTCAGGTTGGTTGACCATGCTCTCATCAGCAGGAGGCGACGTAGTGTGGATTTCAGTATTGGATTGTGATGAGCCATTTTTGGTGGGATCCTAAGGAATGTGAGGTTGAGTACCTTGGGCCTATTGTTCTACCATCAGTTTCTTTGCTTGCGATTGGGTGGTAACAAGCATGAAAATGCAAAGATACCAGGTAAGTAAGATGACACTATGCTCTAGGATGTACTTAAAAGAATGACCTGGGTGATGAATAAAGGATTGATTGGATCGGATAATGGATAGATTGATTCGATTGGATATTTGATGTGATTGGATTCAATTATATTTATTGATAGGATGAGACGATTGATAGGTTTGAATGACCAATTGGATTAGATGTAAAAATTGATTCTAAACCAAGTTTAGAGGTTGAGCTAGATGATGTAAGATGTTGATGATTAGATGAAATGAAAAAAATGAGGATTGCAACACTGAATCTACCTCAAGATGGAAGTAGATTGATTGGGCCATGGATGATCACTAACTTAGGACAGATAACAATCCTAAGAAAGTGTGACAGATGACGATCAAGATCAGGCACCTAAGCCAACTTAGATAAAAACCTCTAAAAAAAAGTCTAGGGGATTGGGATTGATGAACTAATGATGAAAATGCAATCTAGGGATGTTGTAAGATGCACCTATATGATTTGATTGATGAAATGATGACTTTTGAAATGCAGACAGAATAAAGGGATGATTATAGGTAGATAGATCGTGATAAAAATTATTCGATTAGGGCAACAAACTCAAAAAATGACATGCTTTTAGTGACCCAATGGATTAACTCTCTAGATTTTGTATGGATAGTGTATAAGCCTCTCTATAGTGAAAATTGACCCTTCCAAGTGACAACTTCATGTATTCAGGGTCAATGGATTCGCCTTTGTGTTGAGCAACCCTGCCTATATCCATGACTCAAATTCACCTATACCTTGGGATGTAATAGAAACAGGTAGACTCAGGATGCGAATTCGCCTATCTAAGAACAAGATTGCCTATATGTTTGATAGGATTGCCTCTATAAAACATAGGATTATTTAAATCCTTAGAGCACCAAAGGGGAATAGGTGGAATCAACTTGGAAAAATATCCTAACGGGGGTGAAAATTTTTCCTATTTCTTTAGATGTACGAACAAAATAAAAATCTCCTATCAAGGAACACAAGTTCACCTATACTAAGGATAAAGATAGCCTATATGTTGAACAGTACGAAGGCAGACATAAATGCCTAAAATGGGATCACCTATTTTACAAATAGAATCACCTAAGTCTTGAATTGTATGAATGAGGATGACATAGGCAGACACAAATATTCCCCTGCGAACAACAGGTTTGTGTATTCTAGGGAGTGTATGGACAAAAAGACTTAGAAAAAACATGGGATCACCCCTATGAACAACAGGTTCACCCAAGGGATGAACAAGATCACCTATTCTCAGGGAAAAATGTGGACTCAAAGAATATAGAATAGGCACAAAGTCACCTAAGGGTTGAATAGACTCATCTATTCAAAGAACATGCAGACATGCAGTTGCTGAAGGAAGGGACCCATAGGAAAATTTCCCCCTAACCTTTAGATGAACTCGCTTAAAAGCATGACCTAGATTGAACTTAGAGATGGATTGGTCCCTTTACAAGGTAGGATCGCCTGTTCATAATGAAAAATTTCCTCAGTGAGAAGAAAATTCGCCACTGAGGGTAAAGCCAGACTATATAAAAGGACATAAAAAACAAAAAACAATAGATATAAAGGTTGGACTAACTTGAATTGATAAAAAGCAGTGGTATCGCACAAAGAAGACATGCCAGGTAGCACAATCCAAAAATTAGTATGAAGGGTTTACAAACTTGATGTAGGCCCACCACCTTAAGCGGACAACCCAAGGTTAATACTTCATGATATCAGGGTGGTTCTCTGGATCACCCTTTCTCATGAAGGTGGATCACTATCGATTCAGTGGAACAGGGTCATCAACAAATGTTGGGTGGTCCCACAATACTGGTTTACAACTTTTAGCCAAGCTAGACATTGAAACAATTTTTTTAACTAAATCTTCACTTTTGGGCACCTATAGCGGCTAAACCATGAGGAATTTGAAGACGATGCAAACTAGTGATTTGTGAAATTTTTTCTGTAGAATCTAAATATATTTTTTTCAAAAATTTTGGAATCATATTGCACTTCTTTTTCCATATCCTTTTAAAACTAGTTTTTTCATTAAACACCATTTTTAAGGAGTGACGCTCACTATATACAACATAAATATTTTTCCATGAAGGATAATATTCTAATTATTTAAAATTTAGATTTGTAACTATGATATCTAGTGCTTCCAATTGGTTTCATAGTGTTTTATTGAATATTTTTTCCTTAATCAAGTTTCAAAGTCAAATCAATTACAATTCAGACATAGGCAGACTGTATATCTAGTGCACTCATATTTTTCATTTTTTTTTTATAATATACTATTTTTGCACATGTGCGGAACGAAGAGCTTGATTTTTAGTGAAAAACCTATCTCTAATAAAACTAAAAACACAAACACATAATAAAACATAAACATATTAAAATTATATTCATTGGATAGCTCGTTCTGAGGACTACCATCATCTAGTTGGGTCTGTGAAGTCCCCTCCATTTTCATCCTCAACCTAAACTTTGAAGGGCATAATTTGAAGTTTTTTGGTGCCAGAGTTTGAGAAGGTGGGAAAGGTGGGTTCACTTGAACTAGGGGGTTTAAGTGAACCCCCTTTCCACAAAGGTTGTCATTTTGTTTTCTCCCGGTAATGGTGGGACCCTGAATTTAATGGGTTCGCTTGAACCAAAAGTTCGTTTGAACCCCCAAAAACCAATTTTTTTTTTCATGGGATCATTTTTTGCAACTTTTCCTTCCTCACTGGAATTCTAAACCACTTTTGTGGGTTTACCCTGCCACAAGCTCATCCTCACACTCTCTCTCGAAGACTATCATAGTCAACCATGAGGATTTCTATCTCAACCCAAGGGAGTACATGGTGAGTAATTTCAGGGTATGGTGCACATCCCTTGCACTACACCAAGCCACGACTAAAACACGGGTCTCTATCTAGACTATAGAAGCTATCTCATGTGTCCTCGATATATGCTAGGTATGTGAGGTACAACCGTGAACACCAGCCCATCACAAGCTTGGATTGGGAGCCCCAGGGAGGTACTAGAAACTCAGACCAACCTTGCATGTCTTATCTAGGTATCACCCTAGCTTCGACACTTTGCTAGACATGTGACTAGATTGGGGTATAACTTTATTTCTCCCCCATTTATATACCCCACCAGTAATGTATGGTTGGGATCATCCCCTAGGTGATGAAATCGCAGGCAGGTCCCGATGAGGGAAATAAATACTAGATGCTTCAGCTGGTCCCTAGGCTTGCACGTGGCACAAAGGAAGAGCTTAGATGCACTAGCACTTTCTGGGTAGACGAGACTAGACTATAACAAGTTGCAATTTCTTGTCACCCAAGATGACCGAAAGGTGCAAGGGGAGTGGATACGTTAACAACTTGCTCCCAAGTACAACAAACATTGTTAATTGACCCTTTAATTAAGCTATGTGTGCCTACTGATGAGCCTAGTTTTTGGTCCAATTTTGGGTAGAATCTATTGTTTATTTGTTGACATTTGTCATGGAATTTGATGTTAAATGTTGATATTTTTATAATGTTTCCCTCAAACCATAGTAATTGGGCTTAAATCCTTTCTCTACAAGTCTTAATGACATTTCACATATTATGTGGACTATCTATATTGATTTTTCATGTGGTTAATAAATTTTCCTTAAGGTGGTTATAAATGTGTAGTTATTGTGCATACTAACTTTGCCATGCAGATTTAATATGCTACATTGAGGAAGACACCGCTAGCTGGGCATGCACCATAATGTCCAGCAAAGGAATCGCTCAAAGTCAAAGGAGGTCGACAATAGAAGATTCCTCATGCAACCGAATGTAACCTCCTTATAGTGGACTTTAATGATTGAGCATGTGTAGGTGTTATTGCTATGCTAAATTTTTGTTTGGACTTGCATGTCTAACAAGATTCCATGCACACATAATCACCATCACTCCATTTTCTCTATTTTTCTTGAATGGTGTCCTCCCAGTCGTGGAGTTGACTACCTTGTTTAGCTAATAGTATAAATAAATATCTAATGCTCCTTCCTAAAGGGGTTGCACGATTTGATATTGTACTTGCACTCTCCAGTTTTTAGGAATACAGATACATTACTCTTTTGTACTCATGATTTATAGTGAATAAAATAAAGTTTTGAGTTCGAGCATTTAGTTTAGTATTAGTTTAGTACTACTTAATGTTTAGTAATTAGTTAGAAATCTGACATCGACTTTTCCTATAGCCACTAGAATCCCATTATGTGACTATTCATGCAACCAAAGCAGAAAGAGTAGTGCCTTGTTTGTTGCTTGGATTTTCATTCCTATTATGCATCTTAGTTTGATGTAGTTGCTGATTGATGATTGGTATTTATGGTATTCCCTTTTAAGCAATTTACTTTCAACATTGTGTGTTCCTTAGTTGTAGAATGAAATGGCTACTTTGAGTTCCTAGTGCACATATTGTGGTGACCCATTTCAAGTTCACATCCCTAAGTTGACAAGTTAAATACACCTTCATGATGATTGAAATAACTATTCAGGTTAGATGTCCAATCTTTGAATCATGGATGTAAGGGCTTAGTTATTAAATCATTGTATGAGGCCAACATTTTTGGCGCCGTTGTCAGGGATAGTGTCAAACTAGGGAGTCTTTTGGAGTCATTGGTTTTTTTCTTGCTGTAATATTTTTGGAAGTTGTTTTTAGTACATCCTCATTTAGGAAGTAATGACCCCCCTTATTCTTTACCAATTCTTTGTGTGAGCTAACTAATAGTGAGTGATACTGCATGGATAGAGGAAGGAGAAGGGATGCTTATGGGAGATTCCTTCCTAACAATCCTAATCCATTCTAGCTAGTTGAATAACAAAACCTACCAAGAGAAGAAGAAGAAGAAGATCCACACCCCTTTGTTGATGCATATCTTGATTTGACTAACTTTGAAGTCTCCTCTGAAGATAAAAATAAGCTTGAGAACCCTTTGATTTGGAACTACATCAAGAGGGCATGGGTGATGCAAATAGGAACAAACCTAACCAAGTAGTTTTTTCTTTCCCCATTTCCCATCAAAATGAAGTTGAAAACATCAAGAACATTCCTACCTCAACACTCCCCAAATTTTATGGACTTGGCATAAAAGATCCTAATAGCTTTTTATTTGAGTTTGACATACCTTGCAAGAGTTATGATTATACTACTGATGCCCATAGGCTTAAGCTATTTCCTACCACTCTGAAAGAGGCTACATTAAGATGGTTCATGAGCCTAGGCAGAGATATTGTGGAAACTTGGGAAGAAATGAAAACAAAATTCATTGAGAAATACAAGGAATTGCAGGGGCAGCGACATGAGAGGAGGTGACAATTTTAGGATGCAACAAAAGTAAGATGAGATCCTAGAAGATTACATTGCAAGGTTTCTATTTTTCCTACAAAAATATCCACACCATACACTTAGTGAAGACTCACAAAAGTTGATTTTCCTGAGAGGAATCAATGATAGTTGCACTGATGCATTGGACCTCATGGGAGGAGGAGATATCTCCCAAGTTCCTTGGGAAGATATCAAGAAAATATGCTAGAACTATTCTAGGGAAGCTTCAAAGAAAGAGAGAGCTTTCCAATCTTCCATGGGTAAGTCAAATACCTATGGAGTTTCAAGAATGGAGATTACTCATTTGTTGGCAGATTTCAAGCAAGACATTATAAATAATCTAGCTACTCAGCTAGATACACTTCAGGCCAAGAAGCAAGAGGAAGCAGAGATAATGTTGACAGAGTATTACCCCCACTGTAGAAAAAAGAAGGGTTGCAGATGTAAGATGGTAGCTAATATTGAAAGCAAGTAGGTTCCACCTAAGTTCAAGCCAATCCATATTAAAGAAGACCGAGTCTACTATGTTGCACAAAGGAAGCCTTGGGCTCCAAGACAAGGTATGCCACCGAATCCACTATCTTATGTTGGGCCATATTTTAATTCCTATTCATCTAGTAACCAATGGCAGCCCCCATATCCACCCAGTTATGGAGGATATCAATCACAACCTTGGAGTAACCCTCCAAATGCTTGGCCCAATCATCAAAGTTATCCACCGTAGTGATAGTAACCTCAAGGGAATTGACAACAATTTCGAGGGCATTGGAAGCCACCTCCAGAAAATTGGCAACAAATATATCAATGGAGAGGAGGACAAAAATTGCCTACCTAGACAACCAATTACATGCACCCATATTCTCAGCCCTAGCAACCTACTATAATTCCTCCACTTGCTAATCCAAGCTGAAATTCACCTAAACCTACTCAACTACCAGCTCAACCCACACCCAATCCAAATAACAAATCACAAAAACAACCTACATACTCTGTTGATTCAAATCAGTTCCCTACATATGTTGTGAGTGTAAGTGACATCCACTTGCATTCAAGAGCTAATCTACCAACCCCTTCCAAGTCCATTATCACTAAACTTCCTATGGCAGAGGAAGAGGAACCTATGAATTATCCCATTCAGCCAAGTGTACCTAAAAGTCCTAAACCAGTCAAAGTCAAGCAAACTAAACAAGAACCACCATTTCCTCAGAGATTGGAAGTTTCCAAGAAGAAGGAAAAAATAAGGATACAACTTTTGATATCTTGGACCAGCTGAAGCATATATGTGTCTAAATACCTATATTCTAGGCCATAAAGGATGTTCCAATCTACGACAAGGCAATCAAGGAGGCATGTCTCAAGAAGCCAGGTAGGAAAAAGAAGGACCCAACTATAGTTCATGTGGTGGGACAACTAGCTGACATCATGTTGGGTAAAGTAACTATCCCCAAGTATAATGACCCAGGTAGTTATGTGGTAGCAGTTGTTATAAATGGGGCCCAAGTAAAGAATGCTCTAATTGATTTAGGGGCAACAATAAATGTAATGACCAAAGACATCCTGCAACAACTAAACATTGCAAGTATGAGATCTACTCCTATTGTCCTACAGCTTGCTGATAGCTCTACTATTAAGCTTGATGGCATAGTGGAGGATCTTGTGGTAGTTCTAGACTCCTAGGAGTACCAAGCAGACTTTATGATTCTTTCTCCTAAAGCTACACTAGGAAGGTATCCCATTATTCTTGGAAGACCTTGGTTAACAACTACAAATGCATACATTAGATGTTGGTCAGGTGACATGACTATTTTAGATGGGAGGAGCACTAAAAAGTTTGTTCTTTATCCACCTGCTTAGCCATCTCATGATGAAGATAATTTCGTATGGCCACATATTGGTTAAGAGGATGAGTAAGTTAATTTTGTGGCACAACTTATGATGCTAGGAAGAAGCTCTTTCATGAAACTCCAAGATGAGGATTAAGTATTGGCTAACATCATTTAAAAGCATTGTGAAGTGGAGGAAGCATCATCTTCTCATTCTACTACTCCAGTCAAGACACTTCTGCCTGCTCTTCTTGTAGCCACTATTCTTGTAGACATTCTTCTTATAGATGTTCTTCCTGAAGACATTCTTCTTGCAGCCACTATTCCTGTAGAAAAAATTCTTGTAGCAAAAGGTATGTCCCATACATTTCCTTCATATGAATTAAAAGTACCATGTGTTAATGAAGCAACCATGATAGAGTTAACTACACAAGTACAGGTGTTAGAAGAAAAATATTTGAATGTTAATAGTAAATTGAATGAAGAACAACAATTGTTATTGGAAAATATATTAAGAGCCCATCAACATGCATTTGTGTGGGATTATCATGATATTAAGGGATTGGACCCTAAAATTTGTACACTCATAATTTACATCAGAGATGATTGCACCCCAGTAAGACAACCACAAAGAAGAATTAACCTTGCACTAAGAGAAATTATGAAAGGAGAATTACATAAATTACTAGATGGAGGATTTATCTACTCCATTTCAGATAGTCAATGGGTGTCTCCATTAGTGATTGTGCCAAAGAAAGGAGGGAAATGGCGAGTTTTTGTTGATTATAGGGAACTTAATGCTACCACCAAGAAGGACCACTTTCCCTTACCCTTCATTGATCAAGTTTTGGATACACTTGCAAGAAAGCAAGGCTATTTTTTCCTAGATGTGTTTAGCAACTACAACTAGATCCAAATTGCACTAGAGGACCAGGAGAAGATCACATTTACCTATCCATGGGGGACCTATGCCTATTCTGTACTCCCATTTGGCTTATGCAATGTACCTACAACTTTTCATAGGGAAGTCATTAGCATATTCTTAGACATTTCTCATGATTGCATGAAGATTTATATGGATTACCTTACCACTTATGGTGTTTATTTTAATCAAGCATTGAAAAATCTCAGGAGAGTCCAATAGAGATGTGAAGACCAAAACTTATCCTTAAACAGTAAAAAATTCTTCATGATGATGTAGAAAGGTGTAGTTCTTGGCCACTACATCTCCCACAAGGGAATTCAAGTAGATCATGCAAAGATTGAGGCAATCAAAAATTTGTCCACACCTACAAAATAGAAGGATGTTAGAAGTTTCTTGGGTCATGCAGGATATTATAGGCATTTTATCAAGGATTTTAGCAAGGTAGCAACACCATTGTATACTCTTCTCACTAAAGATGTTGAATTTCAGTGGACCGAAGCCTATAACAAGGCATTTTCTGACTTGAAGGTAGCTTTGAATCATGTTGTTCTACTCAAAGGGCCTAATTGGGAGCTTCCTTTCCACATCCATACTGATGCATCAGATTATTCCATAGGAGCATTCTTAGGAAAAAAAGAGCTATTGAAAATGCCATTTACTTGGTCCACAAAAAATTACAAGGAGCTAAATTCAATTATATAGTGACAGAAAGAAATGTTGGTAGTAATCTATGCACTGAACAAATTCAAACATTACATAACAGGATCCCAAATATTTGTGCACAGTGATCATGCAGCCATAAGATATCTCATGAATAAACCTATGATCATAGGTATATTTTCAAGATCATTATTGTTGATGCAAAAGTTTGATATAACCATTGTGGATAAGCCAGGGAAGGC
Organism: Sequoia sempervirens; assembly: GCA_007258455.2. Lineage (NCBI taxonomy): Eukaryota > Viridiplantae > Streptophyta > Pinopsida > Cupressales > Cupressaceae > Sequoia > Sequoia sempervirens. The sequence continues at coordinate 178,146,156 of VDFB02270651.1, read as the reverse complement.
CAATGTTGTTGTAGATTTTCTTTCAAGGCTGACTACATCAGAAGAAAATCAACCAATAGATGACTCTTTTCCTGATGACCATCTATTCTTCCTTAGTATACAAACACCATGGTATGTTGACATAGCCAATTATTTGGTCACAGGTAGAGTTCCTTCTCACTTCTCTCCAAAAGAGAAAATAACACTCATTGAAAAATATTTTCCTTTCTCTTGGATTGTTGCATGTTTGTTTTATACTAGACCAGACCATGTCATGAGGAGATGTGTGAGAGAAGATGATACATATGACATTTTGCATGCGTATCACAATGAACCATGTGGAGGACACTTTGCAACCAAGAGGACAACAATGAAGGTTTTGAACATAGGATATTACTGGACAACACTCCACAAGGATGCAGGAAGGTATACCCGAAAATGTGATAGATGTCAAAGAATGGGTAGACCAACTAAATCTAATGAGATGCCACTGTGATCTTAGATAGTAATCACTCCCTTTGACAAGTGGAGATTGTATTTTGTGGGACCCATTGACCCTCCATCAAATGGTAAGTCTTATATATTGGTATGCACTGATTATGTGACAAAGTGGGTAGAAGTTAAGGCCATGAAGCATGCAAGATATAACAAGGTTGCAAAATTTATTTATGAGAATATTTTTACAAAATATGGAGTACTAAGAGAAATAATGATTGATCAAGGGGTTCAATTCACATCAACCCTTATTGAAACACAAGTTAATGAGTACAACATAAGGAACAAGAAGTCTACTCCTTATCACCCCTAGGCCAATGGCCAAGTTGAGGTGACCAATAGAGAAATTGAAGCCATTCTAACCAAACAGGTAGCTATTCATAGAAAGGATTGGGCAAACAGATTACCAGAACTGTTTGGGCCTATAGGACAACCTAGAAAACAACTACATGCTTCACTGCATTTGAGTTGTTGTATGGAAAGACAACTATGATGCCTGTTGTATTTAAATATAAGACTCTATAGACTACAGTAGATTTGGGGATGGATATTTCTGAGACACAAAAATAAAGAATCATGCAGCTAAATGCATTGGATGGGATAAGAAGAGAAACCTTGAAACATACAAAAGTAGTACAAAATCAGAGAATTAAGTGACATGACAAATTTATCAAGGACAAGAAATTCCAACCAGAAGATTGGGCCCTGCTCTATGACTCAAGATACCAGGACAATGTAGAAAAATTGTAGACAAGGTGACTAGGAACATATGAAGTTGCTGAGGTGTTTCCTAATGGAGTTTTTGAACTTACTACCATTGACCCTGTTAGGTTCAAATTATTTGTCAATGGTCATCGCCTCAGATTATATCACAAGCCAGCTTCCAAAGAAGAGTTCCTACAACAATTCACCCAACATTCAGCACCCAAGCTTCCTGCAGCCGAAGGAAGTGGACCTAGTGTCCCTCCTTCTAGATAATTAAGATATGTAATTCTCATAATAAATAATTTCACTTATGTGGAAGTCCATTTCTTCATCCATTTTCCCATCCACCCATCCATCACCACCTTTCTCTCTCCACCTCACTTCATTCCACCTCATTTTCATTAATTGCTCAATTTATTCCTAAAAGGCGAGCGATACTTTCTCCATAATATTTGCAACAAATCCTCCACACATTTAGGTATGTGCTCATTAATTTCTATCTTTTAATAATCTTTTAAGTGCATTCATTTAATCATTGTACGCTAGTATAGACGTTCACATAACATGTCATTATTCCTTGTCAAATCACCACTCCCATCTCGCATGTATGGAAACATGTCCAAATTTAGGTTGGGGGAAAAAAAGATGCAAATATATTTCCCATGTGTCAATTTATGCTAGGCTACATCAGAAAATTTAAAATGAGATGATTTGAAATCTAAGTGAGAGGATGACTTGCATGTGTGAAATGACATTAACTACAACCACCATTTCTTCCCATCATAATTATCCTTTATCACTCATTTCTTACCATTATTGACCCTGTCGTAGTCTTGAGTTGCAAGCAAAAAGGTGAAACAAAAGAAAAATAAATTCAGTTGATACTAGCACTGGAAATTTAGTAGGTATTGCAGGAAAACAAACTTGATTTTCAAATGGGAATTGCTGGAAAGAAATTGCAAAGCATTTGTTTGATTGCATACAATGGGAGGTGGGTTAATTCGAAATGAGCCCACGGTGCATGATGTTTTATTGTAGGATGCACAATGCTTGGCCAAATTTAGAAACTCTGGATGGTTAGATTACTTCCTAAAGTTGGATGGCTTTGATGAAAGCATTGCGCATGAATTCACCCAAACATTTTTTGAAGGAAAAGCCACAGTAAAAGGGTTAGAAGCTATGGAAACTGAGGAAAAAATTGCAAAGGTCACAAAGTTACCAACTGATGGTGAAAATTACCCTACCTCCAGGGATGCCAGATCAACCAGGGCCGAATTTAAAGAGCCGAATGACCCCCCATTTAGCATAGATAAATAGGGTGCAAAAAGAATGTCTCTACCCAAGCCATGGAAGCAAATAGTTGTTTATGTTATCAAATACATCACTTGTGAGGGTTGCCGGTCAAATTTGCATTCTGTGCACTTCAAAATTTTGAATCACATAAGGCACGGAAGGAGGATGAATGTGCCTAATGTGTTATAGAATATTCTCTCAATCATGGCAGCCGAGACCTAAAAAGGTAGGGACAATACTATTTCTCACCATTGTCTAATTAAATTGCTAGTTGAAAAGTCTTTGCATGATATATTTGAAATGGCCTTGAAAGAATTTATAAATTTTGATCAAATTAGACCTGAAGAACTTGCAACCTAGGGATTGACCTCAACCCCATAGGTCTAGAAGGAGACTGAGCATGGTTCAAGCCCCTCTTGGTGCTTTAACCTCTGGTGCTAGCTCTAGCGTGAATCCTCTTGCAATAGAAGAAACCATATAAATTAGTTCTTCTAGAATATAGCACTTAGAAAAAGAAAGATCTTCATTAGATTCTGATGATGGAATTCCATTTGAAACCCTGATGAAAACCAGGGCACAGAAGAGAGAAGTAGAAATGAGAAAAGGAAAGGCCAAAAAATAGCCTATAGAAAGAAAGGTGCCAAGTTCTAAGAAGAGGAAGGCTAACACTGTTCATCCTGCAGCCAAAGAAAAAGGTGAGAGACCTCCAAGGAAATCAAGAACAGTTGGGCTTGTGATTAGTACACTTCCAAAGGAAAGCCCTAAGCCTAGTGAGATATCACATAAGGACCCTAAAGCTCTAATGGGGTAGGAGAATTTTGAATTAGAATACATGTTTGGGAGAACAACAAATATAACATTGGTTGATCTTGCTAACATTGCAAAAGACTTTGAGGAAAATAAGGATTTCCTACAGCATGAGCAAGAAATCCTGTAGCAATAGTGAGAATCAGAGCAAGAGTTCCTACAACCACAATAAAAACAAGAACGAGGGCCCCTATAGACAAAAGTGGAAGAAGAAATAGTACCCCTGCAACCAAATATAATTGAACAGCCTGAGTCCATGCAGATAGTGCCATATGAGGAGCCACCATCGACAAAAAGAATGGTAGGGATTCATAATCCTCCTGATTTTATAGTACATACTACAATTTTTAACTTATCAAAAGAAATACAGAGGGAGGAATAATGGAAAAAGGAAAAACAAAATTGAAGAAGGAAATTCAAAAGAAGGATGAGGAGATTGAAGATAAGGATGTAAAAATTGCCACCCTAAAGCAAAGGGTGGATGATATGGCAACCTTGGCACCATAGATTTTGGAATGTAGGACCTCTCCAAAGGTCTATGTTCTACTCCTAAAAGAGAAATATCTCTCTTTTAAGTTATCAAGGATTGCCTTAGGTTTGAATCCTTCTATTGACACCCTTGTTGATTTTTCAATGCTTATAGGATTTCCTCGCCTGAAATGAAGAATTTGTTGTGTGAGTTTTATTTGCATAATTATGCTATCACTCAATACCATGATTGGAACCCATTGTTGTATGTTAGGGATGTCCAATTAAGGGAATTTACATCTTGGGTGCAAAATGAGATTAGTTGGAGACAACAACATGGGGCTTATAAGCAATTGGATTCTAACATCCCTCTGCCTATTAGGGCTGAATCAAGCAACCCAAGGGATATTTATAGAGAATGGCACAAAATAATTCTCAGACCTAGTTATGGTAACAAAATTATTCATTGGATTGAGGAAATTTACAGTGAGTATGAGGTAAAGACAACAAAAAAGGAGGAAACTATGAGAAGATGTCTATCACAAAGATGGAATAGCCTAACTGATGAGCTAAAGCAGGCTGAGCCTCATTCCATCCACAATTATGCTACAACACTAAAAATGATTGATAGGTATATTTAGATTGGGAGAACGCAGGGGCGATCATGGATTCCTCTAACTTTCTAGCCACCCATGCTCATGTGGCCCATGCCAAACTTTAGATTCTACCAGTATGACACTGGTGCAAAAAAATATAGATGGAACAGATTTGATAGATTAGGAGGATTCTATTGGGATCTTAATTCACACACAACAACCACTGATGTTGGATAGTTATTAGTTGCAAATTTTAAAGCTTTGACCAAACAAAAGATCAACCCTTCCCCTGCTAGAGGACTAGCAAAACGTTAGGTTGGGGGGAGTGATGAGCCTAGTTTTTTGTCCAATTTTGGGTAGAATCTATAGTTTATTTGCTGACATTTTTCATGGAATTTGATATTAAATGTTGATATTTTTATAATGTTTCCCTCAAACCATAGGCATTGGGCTTAAATCCTGTCTCTACAAGTGTTAATGACATTTTGCATATTATGTGGATTATCTATATTGATTTTGCATGTGGTTAATGAATGTTCCTTAAGGTGGTTATAGATGTGCAGTTATTGTGAGTACTAACTTTTCCATGCAAATTTAATATGCTAAGTTGAGGAAGACACCACTAGTTGGGCATGCACCATAACGTCTAGCAAAGGAATCACTCAAAGTCAAAGGAGGTCGACGACATAAGATTCCTCATGCAACCGAATGTAACTGCATTGTAGTGGAGTTTAATGATCGAGCATGCACATGCATTACTGTTGTGCTAAATCTACATTTGGACCTACATGTCTGACCAGATTCCATGCATGCATAACCACCATCGCTCCATTTTCTCTATTTTCCCTAAATGACATCCTCCCAGTCATGGAGTTGACTATCTTGTTTAGCTGATAGTATAAATAAATATTTGATGCTCTTTCCTCAACAAGTTGCATGATTTGATATTGTACTTTTACTCTCCAGTTTTTAGCAATACAGATACATTACTCTTTTGGACTCATGATTTATAGTGAATAAAATAAAGTTTTGAGTTTAAGCATATGAGTTCTCATTATTTTTAGAGGATACTTATCCAAGGGGGACCACTTGGTGAGTAATCTGTCCTTTTAGTTTAGTACTACTTTCTTTTTAGTAATTAGTTAGAAATCTAGCACCGATTGTTCCTATAGCCACTAGAATCCCATTCTGTGACTGTTCCTGCAACCAAAGTAGACAGAGTAGTGCTCTGTGTGTTGCTCAAATTTTCATTCCTGTTATGAATTTTAGTTTGATGTAGTTGTTGATTGTTGATTGGTATTTATGGTATTCCCTTCTAAGCAATTTTCTTTTAACATTGTGTGTTCCTTAGTTGTAGAATGAAATGACTACTTTGAGTTCCTAGTGCACATACTGTGCTAACCCATTTCAAGTTCATGTCGTTGGGTTGACAAGTTAAATGCACCTTCATGATGATTGAAATAACTATTTAGGTTAGATGCCCAATCTCTGAATCATGGCTGTAAGGGATTAGTTATTGAATCAATGTAGGAGGATAACACCTAGATTAGTATGAAAATCAATAGATAGAGCTAACTAATGGGTCTTTGACTGATTGTCCTACAAAAGATATGTCAGTAGTTTCTACCACCAGTCTTGGGAAAATGATTTGTTGCACAAACATTAGTAAAATCACACACTCACAGACATACAAGTCAACGGATCAGTACCCAAAATCAAAACCAAATTGAAGGTTAAACAAAAAAAAAAGGTTTTGGAATACCTCAGGTTCACCTCTGTGTGAGACGAATTCACCTATGTCTGAAGATCAAAATCTCCTGTTTGGATGGATGGGTGAAGTCACAGTTGACTCTGTAGCTGCTTCAATCTCGCCTCTATACTCAACACTACCACATGTTCCTAGAGACCCCTAATGTATCCACCTCTGTGTCAAGCAGTCTTGTATATTGTTTCAAATTTTCCCCTTTTCATGAAAGGGTGAAGTTGTGTTTGCCTATGCTCTATGTAGTTTCACTTTTGTAACTAGCAAATTCACCCCTCGAGGTGGTTTCACCTCTGCATATAAAATTTGAACCTACAAAACTAACACAAGAAAAAATAGTAAAATGTAGACCCGTGACGTGGGTCCCATCAGGTGTGCTAGAAATGTGCTTGGGTGAATTTAATCTATTAAAATGAAAAAATAAACTAATTCAAAGATTAAAAACACAAGACAAAGACTCAAGATTAGGCTTGAGATGAATTGAAACAAACACAAGAAAATGAAACTTTTTACCTTGTTTGAATTGATAACTTTGATTGTCCCTTCAATTGCTTGAATGTGTGCTCCCTTGTTAGAAAAACAACATAAAACCTAGCTCTAAATGATCTTGAGATGATGAGGAATGCAATGGTGCAAATGGGTATTGCAATGGATGTAAAATTTGAGTGCAAAAGGTGCTGCAACAATGGTGGATGAGTGCTTGGATGCTTGATTGCTAAAGTGGATTGCAAAAAATGATGGATCCAAATGAGGGAAAATTCCACCATTTTTAGGGGAAGTGCCTCTAAACCATAGAGAGCTAGGATCAAGCCATGATGGACAAGATCAAGGGCTAGGGTGAGTTAAAAACTCACAAGCCCTCACATCTTGACATGTGGTAGGTGAGATGACAAGGAGGAGATGATGTGGAGGTACTACATAGTACCTTGGTATTTGAACAATATCTCCTCATAAATGAGGTCCTTGTCCACATGTGGGTGAGAGGACATGTGGGGAATTAAAAATTCTTCAAATATCCACATGGGGATGAGAAAGAATTTAAAATTCTTTGAAATGCATTGGGGGATTAAATGTGAGTTAAAAATTTACATGGGGAAAGGGTTTCCTTCTCCAAAAGGAGAAAGCATTTAATAAGGTTGACTTAGGACACATGCCATAAATGGTATGAAGATTAGGTTGTCCTAATTGAGTGATTAAAGTTGTGCAAACATGGGATTAGGTAGGTTAATGAAGAATAAGAGACAAGTGGGAGATTATGTAGGATGTGATCCTAATGATGATTAAGGATGTGGACATCGTAATCACAAATTAATTAAATTAGCTTGGATTAGAGAGTATTATGGAGGATGTGACAAGGAGAGAGA